>MPUH01000035.1:0-146566 GCA_001970955.1 Stentor coeruleus | reverse complement strand
AGATATTAGATATTAGGTCCTAACACCTTAAACCCCTATACCCTTTATAATGTGTAAGGTGGACAAAGTAACTTTTACCTCTATAAAATGTTATAGTCGAAAAGAAGTAATGGGTGTTGAGATTTTCATTAGAAGCTATTATTTATGTTTGTTTAAACCATTTATTAATACAGATAATCTACAATCTTCATTTCTAAATTACAAATTTGCTTTATTCCATCAAACTTTAAACTAAACAATTTCAAAATCAAATTGTATTTTTTTCTATCCCAATAAAATCCAAAGCCTCAACCTTAAATTATGTTTAATAAAAAATTATCTCTTCATTACTTAAAAGTACTCCTTTCCTAATTAAAACCTCACTAAACCTTAATTTCAATAACTCATCTAAAACCCAAAAAAAAAATCTAAACCCAACCTATTTTCCTTAATTTCTTTAACAAATCACCTTAACCACATTCTCTAAACAAAAAACCCTAACTCAAACCAATTTTCCATAAAAAAAAACTTAAAAATTCCTTACATTTAGCATCACCCTCTAATCTTCAATCTTCCAATCTTATTACTTATAATTAATTTCTAAATTATTAGGCAATTAGTTTCGTTCGACGATTTAAACATACAATTGCTGCACCAAATAGATTTTTTAACCTCTTCTCTTTCAAGTACCATCGCAGGTTTCGCCGTATAATTAGTTTCTTCTTCCTTAGTTTTTGATTTCCGTGGAGTATGCACTGGTTCTTTAGGTTGAAGATTTTCTAATATGAAATCTTCATCTTCCCCATGACCACTTGAGTAAAATGAACCGTTTACATCTCCAAATGAAGCTTCAAAGTCTGCAGATTCAAGAGATTTGTCTGAAGCAAAATCTTTATATGTAGTAAAGTCTTGGTTTTTATGAATAGAACCTTTCTGTTTCTCTGAGTCCATTCTTATAGCTTTTGTATTCATGGCTTTTTATTAATTATTTTTATATTCTATTTTGTAATATCTAGTTGGGTTAAATTCAAAAAATTTCATCAGAATCGATTGTTTTTATATAAGTTTTAAAAGTATTTTTAGGTATGTTTTGGCAAGGGTTTTTTATATGAATGTGGTGTTTTAGATTGTTTTTAGGTACTTTTATTGTGAAGGTTTAAAGAAATTGTGTTAAGTTTAAGGTAAAGGGTATTTAAATAAGATGAATTTTCAAGAGGATTGAGTTAGGATTTATTTGAAGAGTTTTGTCTGTGCTGTTAAAGGAAAGCTGAAGTTTTGAGGTTAGGAATTTGTGGGAGTGATGCAAGAGTGGTTATTTTAGAATATATTAGTTGGTAGGATTGGTTTAAAGTGATATAAGATTAATAAATTTGTGTTGATTTATATTTTTATATAATGGTTTATTGTTTTATGTGTCATAAAATATATATCTTTGATTATCAAAAAGAATTTTATAAGTAATTTGCAGTATAAAGGCTAATGAAAATCATAATTTTAAAAAGACTGAGGATGATAAACTTTATCCAGTAAACTTTCTTAAACTTTTTCCAATCCAAGAGAAGTCACCTTTAATTTTAAAATCAAAAATTTTACAAAAATACTTCCAAGGTTATTCTTGAAAAAAGTTTACTGAAATAAAAACTTTCATGCCGTTCTTGTTTTCAAATTTTTTATCACTTCCTTCAATCCTTAAAAGTAGTAACATCCTTAAGTCTAAATCACAAACTTATAAAAAATTCACTTTCTATACAAAATTATAACAATTATATATTTTNAAAATTATAACAATTATATATTTTATAAATTCACAAATTATCTATTAAAATCTTGTCATTATTTAACACATCCTTCTCTGTTATTTCATATAAAATCCTATCTTCATATCTCAAATAATTTCTTAATTATCAGAAGACCCAGAAATTGATATATTATCATAAACATAAGCCCCACTCGTAACCCAACTTGATTTCTTATTAAAAATCACCCTTCTTTTTATAGTCTCTACCGGTTGTGATATCATTTCACTATCTTCATCCATATCACAAGTAGATACCCCAATTTCATTAGTAGGTATTTCCCCAACATAAGATTTAGATTTCCTATGTCTATCTTCAGTAATACCCCTAGATATATTCATAAACGCTGTTGGTGAAAGTAAGATTTTTGTGCTTTTATTATTTGATTGATTAACACTTTCATCTAAAAAAGGTATTATTAATTTACTTGTCCCTTGGCAATACAAAGCTGTTGATACTCTTTTATCTTCTTGCTTAAGGGTTTTAAAATTTTGAACTTTTCGTGGTTTGATTTGGATTTGGGGGCATTTTGGAGCACTTAATGCTGTGTTTAAAAAAGTATGTTTTTTATGCTTTTTTTCATCGAATAGTCTTGAAAGTTTAAAGTCAGCTTTTGTATCTTCTATTAAAGCTGGAGGACGGGGACTCATTACTATATCTGCAGCTGTTGGAGAATATTTTGAAGTATTTAGAGATTTACCTGATGGAAGGAAAACGTTTATTGGGTTGCTTATTATTATTCTTGATGATGCTCGAAGCTTGTAATATAGTTTTAATTTATTACTTATTGATACTTTAGGATTTGGTTTCGTATCAATTAGAATATGCTTTAAAGGAGGCAATGATGAGACCCTTGAAGTGCTAATTTTTAGTTTGTCCATTTATTTATTAATTCTCAGACGCTGGAGGATTGTAATAAATATATGATGATTAGTTTAGTTATGGAGTTTAGATACTTTTTTATATTGAGTGAATTATAGATTTTAGAGATAAAATAGAAGAATCTAAGGTTTTGAGATACTTTTTGTGATATTGATAATTAAGGTAAAAAGTTGTAATAAAATTGTATAAAAAAAATTTAACAGGAGGTAAGTAAATCATGAATAAGAAAATATCTGTATACAAATTTATAATCTTGGCAAACTTAAAATTATTAAATTATCACAATGATTTTTTATAAGTCTTATTATTTATAATATAAAATTGATTCAAAACATATCAGCAAACTCTTTAAACAACTATCTTTAATTTCAATTTTTTTTATACAGGAACCCAATATGAAAAGCCCTCACTCCAAACCATCTTCCAACCCTCAATCATCATAACAACCTAAAATCTTTCATTATAAAAAAAAACCCTAACATAAATATTCTCTATCCCAAAAAAAGCATCACATGAATATTCGAATATAATATATTAATGTTCTTTAACACGAACAAAAGCTTAAAAGGAAATTCTCCTTTACACAGAAGCCTTACACCCACAATGCTCATTGAAAGTCCCAAAATGACCCTTGCAAACTACAAGAAAATGATTAAAAATTCTAAAGAAAAATCTAAAACTCTCAAACCAGGTACCTTTGCATCAACTAATAATCAACCTGTCCCATCATTACTTGATACAATAATAAGCACAGATACTTGTATTTTTCCTACATCATCAATACAAGAAACAACAGATGTAGTAGAATTAAAATCTCAATTACAAGAAATGCAAAGATTTACAAAAAATGCATTAGAAGCACAAAGGCTTTATTTTGAAGAAATAATTGCAGGACTTGAACAGGAAATTAAAGAAGATAAAGATTATTTTAATAAAGAAATCAGTTTGATTCGTGAAGAAATCATTGGACTTAAGGAAGAAAAAAGCGAGTTAAGTACGATTTTACCTGAAAATCAGAGCTCGTGGGATTTGAAAACCCAATATTTTAAGAATCAAGAGTTTATTTCTATACTTGAAAGACAAAATCAGCTTCTTTACGAAAAGATCATGAAAAGTAATTAATTTCATATCTAGTTTTTATAAGAAATTTAATATAAACTTATTATATGTGTCAGTTATTATGTTGTTATAAATAAGTGTACTATGAAGAAAAGTATTCCGATAAAAGATTCATTTCAAGGATTGGACCTTGCCCAAGAAGAAATAGATACTATGAAAGAACAATTTTACTTATTAGATAGAAGTAAAACAGGTTTTTTAAGCACATTAGACCTCGGATCTTTATTTGATGCTATTGGTGAATGCCCAAATAAAGATAAATTATCTCAACTTGTAGCTTGGGTTGAAGAGAAATCAGGTAAAAAGTTTGACTTTAATATGGCAGTAAGAGCTTGGAGTCACTTAAAAGAACTCAATCTAAAAGATGAGGAAGATGAGTTTGACTTTGATATTCTCAATACTTTTGTGGCTATGGGGGGGAATATTGATAAGTCAGGAGTAGTTAAAAAACAAAAACTTGTTGAGATTATAAGAGATCAGTTTGGGTTGACAATAGATATTGAAACAATGTTTGAAGAAGCTGGCATTGATGTTGATGATGATTTGAATTTTTATGACTTTACTTGCTTGTTGGAGTCTGGTGGTTCTCAAAGAGCAAGTCGAATCTGCTCGATTTTCTCACAGGCTTCGTTTGCTTAACTTAATAGGATAAAATTGCTTAAGAGTTGAAATTTTTAGGAGATGATTTGGGTTTTTTGCTATGTTTTAGAGTTTTTTATGGTTGAGATATGGAGTTTTAAGGATTCTTTTTATGAGGGTAGTTTTGATGATATGATTTAGTAACTGTTTAATTAGGTAATAAAATAGAATGATTGGAACTTTTTTATGAGGTTTTTTTAAGATATGATAGAAAAAGGTGGTTTAGGTAGGGGTATCTAAAAGTTAAATAGAGTTTAAAATTTATATAAACTAACAAGAAAGAAAAGAATATGCAAAGCAGCACAATTATTACATGTTTCTAAAAGTAAATCTCAAAGTAATTTGAACCTAATAATTTTCATCTAGTTATATTAACAAAAAAAATAACTATGCATAAAATACAGCAGAAACCTATCATATAGAAAAAATACATTAAATTATTAACGAATACTTAGTTATTTTGAAAATATCCTTCAATAAACCCTTTATAATCAAACTCTTCAAAGTTGTGATTAAAAACCTTAACATATTTCTCAAATAGTTCTTCATCAAAATAATAATCAATAAACTGCTGCATGATAAATTCCGCATCTTTCTTAACTAGATTTTCATCTATTATATCCCCTCTCATAGGAACAATAAGCTTATCTTGAGCAACTTCATCAAACATTCTTAAAATCATAATAACATTACTATCTTCATCTTCTATATTACTAAATCCCCAGCATTTCTCTTCAATTTTTTCTGATATTAAAGTGATTTTATTACTTTTTATTGAAACTGGAAATAAGAAAGTTGGGCAAACACTAATTCTGTTTATAATAATCTGATATTGGAGCTTAGATATTGTTTTTACTACAGCTTTTTGGTTTTCTAAATGAATGTTATGCCATAGGGCCATAATAGTTTCTGCTGGTGTGGTTTGAAGTGGTAGTGATGGAATGACATCGAGGATTTTTTTAGGATAAGAAAATAGCCTCTTTATCATTTTCTATTAATATCAAAATATTCATCAATCACTTACCATTAATCAATAAAATTTCCTCACCCCAACCTAAATTTATCAACCAATACCCTAAAATCCTATTTTCATATAAACAAATACATCATCCTATAAAAATACCTCCTACCCACCTTAAAAAAACTTTTCCTTATCTACAATCCTCAAATCTGCTAAAAATCTTCTAAAATTTCTCTTATAAATATGGGAAATCAGCTAACGTTATCACAATCTGGTGAAGAGGTCAGCAGACTATTACTTGGGCTCGAAGTATTTACACAAGAAGGTCAACCAATAGCCATGAACAAATTATTCACAGTAGTAAAACTATCTCCTGATCATCCAAATTTTCTACTAGGCAAAGTTTATGTCAAATCCAAAGACTTAGACATATCTCTCTATAAAACTCGAATTGATGATTTGAAAAATAAAGTTACTAGACAAACAACAGCAAATCTTCTTATATCAGATTACTATGAAAATTCTAAACTTATAATCTTATTAAGACAATATTGTGCTCAGACTTTAAGGAAAAAAATGATAAGCGCACCATTTCTTAATAGGATAGAAAAACTTTGGTTAAGCTATCAATGTTTATTATCTGTAAAACAGATTCATGACTTAAATGTTTGCCATGGGGATATAAAGTCTGAGAATTTCCTAACAACTTCTTGGAATTGGTTGTTTCTAACAGATATATGCTCTTATTATAAACCTAGTTATATATTAGAAAGCGATTTGACATCTTATAAATATTATTTTTGTGCTTCGGAAAGGTCAGCTTGCTATTTGAGCCCAGAAAGATTTTCTTCACGTACTAGAGATGACCCTTATACACTTGAAATGGATATTTTTTCTTTAGGCTGTGTTTTGGCTGAACTTTTCCTTGATGGTCAGTGTTTATTTACATTACCTGAACTGCTATCATATAAAAGACAGGACTTGAAAATCCCAGCAAAACTAGCGGATATTTCTGATGAGAACATTAAAAGCATAATAACTTCTATGATATCTTTAAAGTCTGAAGATAGACAAAACATTGATTTTTATATAAATTACTGGGAAAATCAGGTTATAAATATAGATATAATTTCTATATACAGTTTTATGAAAGAACATATGCTTAAACAGTCAACACCTTGGGAATGGATTAACTCAGTCCAAGACTATATTTTAAACATAAAATCCAATTATAAAAACCCTGAAGTTCTTGTTGTATTAGCGAACTGCATAACTGGGAATATGAGAAATGTTAGCACCCCTGATCAAATGGTAAAATCTATAGAAATTCTAGTCAAAATAGGCCAGGAATTATCTGATGATTCAAAACTTCATAGAATCCTCCCTTATCTTATAAGTATCCTTCAAAACAAACAAGAAAAAAACAAAGTTAAAGTTAGTTGTATGGAAAACCTTATAAAAACTCTAGATAAAGTCAATGAAATCTCTGCTAGGGACTCACATTTATTTAATGAATACATATGGCCAGCATTCTCAGTACTAGTCAACGATGAAAACGACTGGGTAAAAACTGAACTAGCAAGAAATTTACCTAATCTTGCAAGAATTGGGAGGAAATTTTTTGATGTTAGTCTTCATTATTTTCAAAGCGAAGTGAATTTCGACAAAGAGCTTTTTAAATTCACTGGTAAATTTGTAAGAATCTTCAAAGACCTTGTTGTATCAAAGCCAGAAAGCCAAGTACATATTGAACTCATGAGTAATTTCGCAAACCTTTCCCAATACTTAGATATGAGGTCAGTACTAAACAACATAATCCCAATAGTCTTAAGTTCTTTAAACAAAGGTGATTCATATAGAGTATTAATACTATCTCAAACCCCAAAAATGTTAGAAGTTATCCACACACCTGAGTTTTTTGATCAGATTTTCACATGTATTGAAGATGGACTTATATTACATAACGAGCTAGTAATTTATAATACCCTTAAAGTCTTTAGGGTCTTAGAAAAATTCGCTATATCAGCTCTTCAGAATATAATCCTTAGTATAGTCCATCCAAGTAAATGGATAAGAGGGGAAATTGTGAGTATATTGAAAACCCTTATAAAAAACATGGAAAACTTTGAAAATTTCTCAGAACTAAGGCCGCAGTTAATAAAATACTTAGATGTCCCTTCAAAGTCCATAGCTTTAATAACTGAAGATTTATTAGAAAATATCAAACAACCTTACAAACGAGGATCTCTAGCAGAATCATCAAACTCCCCTGCAAAAAACCCTACAGACCTAATCAGATCTAGGGATTCAGTAAAAATACAAATCCCAATTATACAGGATGAGAAGAAATATTCACCAGTTATAATCCCAAATCAAACCATTAATGCATCGCTTAGTTTCTCTACAGATTCTATAAAAAACTACGACATTTTAAATTTAAAAGGTAATTTACAAGGATGTTTTAATGAACATGATTCTGCTGTTACACATATCGCCATAATAGAAAACTCAAATTCTTTCCTAAGTGCTTCTTCAGATGGGATTTTAAAACTATGGAGTCTAAGTCAACTTGAACCTTTTATGCCAATAGCCTCACAAGAGTTATCTCAAGCTATAATCCCAAGATGTAAAGTTAGAAGCATTGGGTCTATAGGTGAGAGTATTTTCTTAGCTCATGATGAAGGGGTTTCTATATTTTCATCACAGAAATTTATAATAGAAAATATATTCCCTGCTTGCAAACTACTTAAAACTATTTCAATATCAGATAAAAACATAGTTTCTGTTGATCAACAAGGTTTGATAAGTATTTTTGATATAAGACAAAAAGACCCAGCTCAGAAATATAAAATCAAAAGCAATTATGGATTAGTTTCATCATTATGTACAGGACCTGCTAATGGAACTTTAGCTTTAGGTACCTTATCTAGTTCTCTTATTATTTATGATATGCGTTTTGCTTGTCCTAGTATGGTATATTATCATTCTGCAGGACTTCCAATATTAACAATGCAAAGCTATAATACAACATCTTTATTTATAGGTAGTGAAGATGCATGTTTATTAGATCTTTATTCATCAACTGTAACTACAGTTCTTGCAGGATGTCGTACAGGGACTATAACAGTCCCATCATTTAGAGAAACTTTTGATAGTGATTTAGTAGTGAAAAATTGTTATAATATAAGCCATAGGACTAGGAAAACTTTTGAAAACCCTTTTACTATAAGAAAACTTATAAGCCCTGGAGCACCTTATGTTTTTACTGGAGGAAATGATTGTCTTGTTCGATGCTGGGATATAATCACGCCAACTAAAAGCTTTGTTATTGGCCAGGATTCTACTGTTAAATCGGTTTTTCAAGAACAGAACTACCCTGATGTAAAGATTATACAAGAAAGTCCTTATTTGTCTCAGACTACTTCTGCTTATTCGGTTAATAAGTCTTTGAAAAGAAAGGATTATACGGAATTACCTAATCATAGAAAAGCATCACATACTGATGCCATTTTGGATCTTGCATTGATGACACAGCCAAGGAATATACTTCTTACGGCATCAAGGGATGGGACTATTAAAGCTTGGAATTAGATGTGTAAGTATTGGTTAAATGATGATTAAGAGTTTTTTTTTTATGATGAATTTTAGTGGTTGTAATAATTATTTAAGAATTTTTGGAGTTTATATGATGGAAAATTATAGAAAATATATTTTTTATTGTAAGGGTTAGTGTATTTTAAATTTGATAGAAAAGTATTGAATTTGTGTAAATAATATAAGATTTAGAAATATGATGATAAATATAAAATCGGAATAAATTGCTATCCTAACACCCCATTTAAACATGCAGATTCTAAAATCCATTCTACTTAAAAACCCTAATTAGCTACTTTTCCTTCTTGGTGTAATTCAAAGCGTTGAGCATTATCCAAAGCAAGCCTATAAAGAGGAGCGCAGTTAATCTTAAGGTTTGAACCAAGTATTTCTGTGTGGTCCCCATCAAAACTCAACAAATGATTCCCCCATTTCATCTCATCCACATAAAAAATCCCATCATTCCATTTAACAATAACATCATCATTTCCTTGTAAAAATTCAGCAGTCTCCGTAAGTAAATCTAATGATGGTTTAGGGTGTTTCCATGAAGATGTCGAACATATCGGGGTAGTAACTTGAGATAGTTTTTTATTAATTTTCTGCATCCTATCAGTCCTCAATTCAACAAAAGCATCAAAAGGTAAACCTAAAAACCTGCAAATTGGGTCTAACAATGATAAATCCCTTTCTGGTGAATAAGCCCAAGTAGCTAAAGTACTTCCATTATGTGGTGAGCTTATAGTAAACAAGCTTTCCATAGGAGTACTAAAAGCAGATAAAGCTATACGACAATCAACTCCAGATACAGAAAGAGCAACAATATGAGCTGATCCAATGCTTCTAAGTTTTTTGTCAATGATTTCAGCACGATGTTCAAGTGTGGAGTGGGCTGAGTTTCTTATTGGAAGAAAAATGCATTTTTGGTTGTCTTGATCAAAAATCCACTTTATATGGCTGAAAAGGCTGGTTCTAAACACTGCATGTTGAGACTCTAGGACATTGAAAATGAATACAAAAGGGTGTTTAAGCATTTTTTTTATATATATGAAATGTTTGTTTGGGTATAATGATTGTATATGATTTTATAAGGTTTTAGATGGTAAATACTAATTAACTATTTAGTCCTGAAAAAAAACTCACCCATTGAGAGTAGGTTGTATAATCAGTAACTTCAGGTACCCAGACGTCGTTTATTAGATAAAGAGGAGTACCGGTCATTGTCCTTGAGGATGAGTATTTATAAGAGTATCTTGAACTCATATTGATATTGCTATCATCAAGGGCACTTAGGACTTCATTATAAGCTACACCTGTTGCTTGGTTAGTAAGCCCAGCTACCTTGCTTTGCACAGTTGGGAAGTCCCAGGATGGTGAGTTGTTGAGGATGATATACTGATAATTGAACATATAAGTGACAAAATTCATGAACTTTGTAGGGTAATTTTGCTGTATATACCTTCCAGCCTGAGCAACAACAAAAGAGAAATCATGATAAGGTAGAGGGAAGATATGAATGTTCATACCTAGCCATGCTTGATTAGCAGTCCAATACTGATACAAGGCTGGAAAAGCATCCTTAGAGTCACTACACAAATGGTCGTAAAAGACATCTATGGTATAGTTCGTCGATACAGGTCCAAGATAGAAACCATCAGCTGGAACAGGAACAGGCGTAGGTTGTTGTGCCCAAGCAAGAACACCCAGAAGCAGGAATACTAATTTCATTTATTCACCATCTTAGCTTGAGAGTTCTAAATTTTTGATATACTAAAATCCTAAGAAATACATAGTTTATAAAGCATAAATGGCTGAAAACGAAGAAGGCAGCAACTCAAATGCTTATTTGGAAGTCAAAGGAGAAAGTGATAAGTTTATTATTGTGTACACACTGATCAAACTAGGATTGATCTCGGGAAAAGTTGTGATTTATACTAACACAAAGGATGAAGGCTATAAACTTAAACTATTTCTTGAAGAGTTCCATATAAAAACTTTGATTTTAAGCTACCAACTTCCTAAAGCAACAAGGCATTTAACTGTTACCAACTTTGTCAAAACAAATGATGTTCTAATAGTCATAGACCCTGATGAAAAAGAAAGCGAAAATAAAGACACAAAAAGACATAAAATCTATAAAGCTGCAATATCGGTACTTATAAACTTCGATTTCCCATCAAGTACACGTCTTTTCAAACGTCGTGTTGCTGATATTTCTAGTGAACGGAGTCAAAACTTATCTTTATTAAGTCTTATCGACCCTAGTGAGCTTAAAACTTTTGCCCAAACTAGTAAAAAACTTTTAAAACAAGGAAGGATGCCTTTTGAGCTTTTAGAAGTGAAAATGGACCAGTTTGAGAAGTTTAGATATAGATGTGAAGATATATTAAAAACAGTGACTGATAAGAAAATCAAAGCCTGTCAGATGAATGATGTGAAAAAAGCGATTTTGTCAGCAAAAGAAGTAAAAAATCAATTTGAAATAAACCCTGAGGATAAGAAAATCCTTGCTGAAGCTAAGAAAAGACATAGACCGCCTAGACATTTGAGCATAGTACCTGAGTATTTAATGCCGGAGAGTATGCAAAAAGAACATAAACCTCATAAAGTGAATAAAGCGGAGTTTGAAAAGAAGTTGGCTAAAAGACAAAAACGTGAAGTTCATGATGTTGAAGAAAAGGAACTTATGGAAGAAACACCTGAGAATATTGCTTGGCAAGATCTTGCCCCAACATCAAATAGAAAATTATGGAAAATTCGTCATCATTATAATATGGGTAAGAGAAGTAGGAAGCCTAGAAGATATTAGTAATAATCTGAAGATGAAATTTGGAAGTTAGATTTTTTGATTGAAATATTTTTAGGTAGATTAGATTTTTAATATTTGATGCTATGATTAAGTAGTATAAAATAAATAGAGTGTATTTATATGGTGATGTTAGGATATAGATGATAAATTGTAAAAAACTGCTTAAAAATTATAAATTCTGATAATAGGATTGAATGTAAATAGATATTAGGTTTAAAAAATACAAATAATAAGTGTAATCATAATATTTTACTATTGTAACAAAATCTAACTAAACTCCATCCATCACTAAATGACCTATTTTCTCCTTAAAAATCCTCTAAATTAATTCTATTTCCCACATCTTTAAAACTCCAAAATCCTAAACCCCAAATCTAAAACTCATCCTATCATCTTCACTGATATAATCTATTTTAACATATTAATAATGGAAAAAAAAGAAGAAAACATCACAGTCGCAGTACGTATCCGACCTCTCAACGAACGAGAACTAAAATCAACAGCAGAAATCGCATGGGAAAAAAAAGGTAACAACATAATAAAAGAAATTAAAGGGACTAGAGAATTTCCTTTTGACCGAGTTTATGATCCATCAACACAAACTTCTCAACTTTTTAACGACCTAGCATCTCAAGTTATAAGTAAATGTATGGAAGGTTATAATGGGTGTATTTTCTGTTATGGGCAAACCGGTAGCGGGAAAACTTTTACAATGCATGGAGCTAAAAAATTCCCAGGTATCGTCCCTCAAGCAATCGAGGCAATTTTCTCCCATATCCAACAAGCAGTTCAAAAAGAGTTCTTAATAAGATGTTCATATATAGAAATATACAATGAGTCTATCAACGATTTACTAAACACAAATTCTTTAAACTTACAATTAGCTGAAGATCGACGAGTATTTCATATACAGAACGGGATTAAAATAGTTGGAGTTACTGAAGAAGTTTGTACATCTCCAAATCAAGTACAAAGTTTATTAATATTAGGAGAAACTCATAAAAATATAGCAAGTACAAGTTTTAATCAAAGGTCATCAAGAGCTCATAGTATGTATTTTATATAAAGATTTCGGGTTATTGTTGAATCTAAAAATAGTTTTGGGAAAACTGATTTATCTGTAGCAGCTTTGAATCTTATAGATTTAGCAGGTAGTGAAAGTGCTAATGTACATACATCTACAGCTTCAACAACTCGAACTAGAGAAATGAAATATATAAACAGAGTAAGTTTTATATAGAGCTTATTAACCTTAAGTACAGTTATAATGAGACTTAGTGATGCTAAAAGTACAACACCTATCCCTTATAGGGATAGTAAACTTACTAGACTTCTTCAACCAGCATTAGAAGGAGATTCTAAGGTTAATATTATATGTAATATTTCACCTTGTGCCATTACTTATGAAGAAACTCTATCAACTTTAAAATTCGCCCAAAGAGCTAAGAAAATTAAACAGACAATTGGAAGGAATCATGTTATTGATAGTAAAGCACTTATTATAAAATATCAACAAGAAATTATATTGTTACAACAAAAACTTAGAGAAATGGAACAAAGATTAGAACAAGAAGTTAACACCCAAGTATCAGAAGAAGTAACACATCAATTAATAATTTTACAAGAAGAAAAAGAAAAAGCTGATGCGAGACTTGAAAATTTGTTACAAGAAAAAATCCAATTGCAAAAGGAATTAGAAAGGTATAAGTCGTTTATTATACATCCAGAAAATGTTAAGTCTTCAAAAATGTCAAATACTGAACCTGATGATTTTGATTTGATTAGTTGTAGGAAAAGTATTGAATATTTACATAAGATGAGAGATGAGGTTAATAGACCATCTATTGGGTTTAGGCAGATTGTTGAATCGAGAAATGAAAAATATGAGAAAATTAAACCTAAAGAATCTTTACTTACAGAACATATTGATATGATACAGGATATGCTTAATTGTGATGAACCATTTGAAGGATTTTCTGGGGATGAAAAAAGAAACTCTAGGGATTGTCATGTGGATTGTTTTAAGATTATTGAGGAACAGGATAGGATTATACAAACTTTGGAAAGAGCACTTGGGGATAAAGATGAGGAAATACTTATACTTAAAGATGAACTTACGCTATGTAGGAATAATTTGGCTACATTACAAAGGAATATTAAGAAAAAATAATTATGATTTTTTTATTTCAAAAGATGCTGATAATCATTTTTTTAAAGTAAATTTTGATGATGTTTTGATAATAATTTATTGCTTTTTTAATTGAGTTTTTATTATAAAGAAATTATCTTTAGTTACTTATAGCATTGAACAAGTAGCTTGTACTTCATCTTCTTCTCTAAGTATGACAGTTTCTTTTTTAATTTCATTTACAACATTCTTGTTTTTAGCAAATATCCAATTGATTATAGCATTAAAAGCTTCATCAACACCTTCTCCTGTTTTAGCACTAGTTTTGAAAACTGTTATATTATGAGCTTCTCCGATTTCTTCAGCAAAATCTTCATTGTCAGGTCTTTCCATATCACATTTGTTACCTATTATTATAATAGGTATAAACCTTTTCTTGTAATGTTGTAGTTCTGCAATCCATTTTGCGAAACTAGATAAAGTTGAAGAATCGGTTATGTCATAAATCAAGATAGCTCCTCTCATACAATTTAATGTCCCTTCGTCTATATTATCAGACATATGTATTCCTGATATAGACACGATTTTGATTTTTAAGGTCTCACCATTTACTTGTGTTGTCTTATAAGCTATTTCAATGCCTGTGTTTGGAGATCGGTCGGGGGTGAATGTCCCTTTTGAGAACCTTTTAAGCAATGATCTTCGGCCTACTCGTGGATGTCCTAGGGCAAGAATGCTCAGAGTTGGTATTGGGTTCATTTTTTTAATGTTAATACATTTAAACTTCATATTAAGTAAATTATGAATGTCTAAACCAAAATGATAATATTATTATTTCTTGCTTAACCTTTAAAAAATTAAAATATTTCTCTACTCTTTCCACATTAGCATCTAATATAAATATACCCACTACACTTTTTAAATCCTATAAATATTATATATAATTTTTCTATTTACAATTATCAAAATTACACTATATTTTTCAAATTTATCAATACTATAAAACTAAATAATTCTACTATATATTATCTAAACAATTGTATTATCTTAAAGCCATTATAAGCTTATTTAAACCAAAATATTATTTTATGATTATCATAATTATCAAAACATATCATCTACACCTCACCCATGAGTCTGATTATAAATAAATAAAATTTTTGGAATCCTCATTCAAACAAAGTTTATTATTTATAATATGAAGAGTGATTTGATTGAATACCTTGATAAAACTAATGAAAACATAATTTTATAAAGTAATTTAAAATGAAATTTCAAGATAGCTGAATACTGATTTATTTATTAAATAACAAGGAAATAGGTGTAATTAAAACATATTATAAAGATGAATATATAAACAGAGTAAAAAAAAAAAAAAAAAAAAAAAGTTTAGTTGTCAGCACAAGGGAGCGGCCTCCCACCCAAGTACTAACCTTGCCTTATGCCGCTTGCCGCTTAACTTCAGAGTTCGGATGGGATCTGGTGCTTTAGGCATAGTATGGCCGACAACGATATATAACTTTAATATCAGTATAAATACCACATAAATTCATATTCAAATAAACTGATTTTTTACAATTTGATTTCATATTTTATATATAGTGTTATTTATTATAACTATAAACTAATATTTCATACTTTATATATAGTGTTATTTATATTTTATTAAACATATCATTCTTCAAAATCTTCTTTAACTGCATTTTCCTTTACTTTTTTGATACCAAAAATCATATAAAAGTAATGTTCTTTTTACTAATATNTTTAACTGCATTTTCCTTTACTTTTTTGATACCAAAAATCATATAAAAGTAATGTTCTTTTTACTAATATAAATGAAATCTCTCTTAAGTTTTTTTATAAAAGACAGCTCAATCCCATTCGAAGATGAAATATTAGAATCAATAAAATCTGGAAATATAAATGAATTGAGTCAGTTATTTGAAACAAAAAACATAGATCCAAAATTATTAACAAAGGTAGCAACTAAATAGCAAGGCTTGACTTTGATGACTTTTGCAGCTTATCATAATAAGACAGAAGTTATAAAATATCTTCATTCCATAGGTTGTGATGCTAATCAAACAGGAAAAAATGGTTCAAGTCCTTTAACTCGAGCATGTTACTATAAAAGATATGATAGCATAAAGATTTTATTAGATCTTGGGGCAAATATAAATACAAAATATGATGAATATCCTTTGGTTCAATCTTTATATAGAGGAAATGATGAGCTTATTCAATTTCTTCTTGATCATGGAGCTGATACTTCAATATTGCATAATGAAGAATATCAGGAAGTAATAAAAGGTTTACCTGAGAATATAAAACTTGTTATTAGAAAGCATGATGCTTTTAAAAGAAGAATACCTTTTTTGATGATTTATATGTTTAAGAATGATACTTATTTGAATAAACTACCAAGATTTGTTGTTAAAGAATTAGTTATGTTTATCTAAAAGATTAGATAATAGACTTTATATGGGAATAATGGGATTATGGTTTATAGTTTTAATAATTATTATATAAATGTTAAATGCTGGCAGAAAATATTTAAATTAATCTTACTCGTGTTGATATCATGGTTTTTAGATAATATGATTTTTAGTTAAATGGCAATCCATTAATAATAATTTTAATACCGACAAGATACACGAATTAGTATCCATAACATAAAAATCTGAATATTATTAAATTCAAGCTTATATATAAAATTCTTATACTTCTGACTTAATTCACTTATTATAAATTATTCTTTTTTATTTATGTTTTCCAAAAGAAGTGGGTCGAATATTCAAAGTGCAACAACGCAATCAAGAAATACCCCATCAAAGATTTCAATTACTTACAATTCTTGGCTTAATAGGTTCGGTGTTAACCCTATTACTGAAATGATAAAAGAGAAAGCTGTATACTCATCCAATATTTCAGAAAGATGCTTTGATGGACTTATAAATTATGATTCCCCAGTTAAAAGCAAGAGAGCGTGTATCCGTTTATCCGATCAGTACACAAAAAACAAAGGTTTTTTATTGCAACCTGCGAAAAACGAAAATGCCCCTACAATAAAAGTTAATAAAGTTATTAGAATCTCAAGCCAACTAGTAAACAAAACTCAATCCGAATGCAAAAAAATCCAACTTCATACCGACAAGTTCCTTTAAAAGACTACACAATCGGCAGTACAATCGGAACAGGAGCTTACGGCACAGTAAAATATGCTATTCAAAAAAGCACACAAAAAAAAGTTGCAATCAAAATCTACAACAAATCCAAATTCACTGATAAAAATCAAGAGAAAACCATACAAAATGAAATTAAAATCCTGTCAAAAATCAATCATCCAAACATTATCAAACTTTATCATAGCATAAATACTCCAAAAAATATATATATTATATTAGAATATATATCAGGAGGATCTTTAAATCATTTACTTAAAAGAAAGATAAATCGAAGATTAGAAGAGCCTGAAGCTAATAAAATATTCGAAAAAATCTTACTTACACTAGATTATTTACATAGTAAAAACATAACCCATAGAGATATTAAACTTGAAAATACACTTATAGACAAAAATGGTAATGTTAAGCTTATTGACTTTGGATTTGCTACTTGTTTTTCTAATGATAAAATGGTTAAAATGTTTTGTGGAACACCTAATTATATGGCTCCTGAAATTGTTGATAAAAAAGATTATCGTGGACCACCTGTAGATATATGGGCAGCTGGGGTTCTTTTGTTTGTGTTATTAACAGGTACTTTTCCTTTTCGTGCAAATAATGATAAGGAACTTTATAAACTGATTGTTTGTGGGTATTATGTTATCCCTGAGTATGTGTCAAATAAAGCTAAGATTTTTATAGAGAAAATGATAAATTTAGACCCTGATAAAAGACCTACAGCTAGGGAATTGTTAAAAGATCCTTGGTTTAAGGAATATTCAAGTTTTAATGTGGATGTTAATGCTAATTGTTGTGAAGAATATGAAGAGGATCATGTGGGAGCTGGTCAGATACTTAAAGTTGAATTGCTTTAAGAATTTTTGAATAGATAAAATTAGTAAAAGAATTAAAGTTTATAAATTGTATAGAATTAAAATTTATTGGATATAATGGATTTGTGATGAATTAGAGAAATCAGGAAAAGGGTTTAAAGATTTATACTGGATTAAAAATATTTAGATTCAAGATGATAAC
Organism: Stentor coeruleus; assembly: GCA_001970955.1. Lineage (NCBI taxonomy): Eukaryota > Ciliophora > Heterotrichea > Heterotrichida > Stentoridae > Stentor > Stentor coeruleus. The sequence goes on along the minus strand of MPUH01000035.1, from coordinate 128,460 downwards.
TTTGCGGGGAGATAATATGAAACTTCATGTATTAAATTGAAGACTATCAAAATATCATAAAGAAAACATAAATGCATATAATTTTCATATAATAATTTCTGTTTCTTCTCTTTTTAAGCTAAATTTTTTATAAAGTATATAAACTATTCTTAATTTTGGTATTATCTAAACTATAGGTGCTTCATCATTAAAACATTCAAAGTAAATAACATCATCTTCTACTTTATCTTTTTTATGCATAGATTTGCTGTTGTAATCATGTTTCCTATTTATAATATTATTGCTTATTTTGAAAATTCGACTTTTTGTACCATCTCCTGTATCTGGAGTTTTCCAAACTTCTTCTACTACTTGAGTAATATCCTGGTTAAAATTAATATCTTGGAATATTTCACTTATAACATAAACACATAGAATACAATGGAAAGCAACATCAAGAGGGACATTTTCATGATTAGCAAAAACAAGTAGTTTCCTAGCAATACTATCACTAATTTCTTTATTAGCCCTTAAATAATCTTTCCCATAGTTCGAACTGAAAATATTAACAAGAATCGCACTAGCAAAGCTTTGAATAAACTCATGTAAATCATGCTTCATTAAATTACTGAGTATCCAACTATGGAACTGAGAATTAATCATACATTCTACAACTGGATCTTCTAAACTTAGTTTCGATAATGCTGAAATAATAAATCTTTGAGTAATACTATTACGTTCTTGTGCTTCAAGCTGTTTCATAAGAAGAGTTGTTATACCACTTGGATTATCCCCAAGTATATAATTCTTCCCATCTTCAGTTGTACAAAGTATTGACACTAAAGCAAAAGTCCCATTCTTAACACCTTTATTTTTTACCCCAATCATTTGACTAATATTTGCCCCAAATATATCATTTTTTTGTAATGTATCCACTATTCCTCTTCTTTGATTAACAGGAGCTGATATACATTCAACTCTTATTTTTGCTAGTTCACGTGATAGATTAGGATAATCATTAGTTTGTAACATATGGGTCATTTGATTTCTTAAACCTTGAATATACATGTTACTCATTAATGAACTTTCTGTTGACTTTAGAGGTTTTGCTCCTATATCATATTGTGCTTGTGATAACTGCATTTTATATAAAGCTGTGATTTCTTGCTCTAGATGATGGTCTTCGAGAAGTTTGACAGCATTGACAGCAATTTTATAAACTTTTTTAGATGATCTTAGTAGGTTTTCATGAGCTTGTTTCAGTTCTTCTAATTGCTTTTTAGTTGCTGATTGAGTTTTTTTCTTTATGTTTTGGTCGATGTGATCCTGACTCATGTATTTTTAATATATAATAGGTTGGTTACTTTGATACACTTGAGAATTTTTAAAAGACTTAGAAAATATTCATGAACAAAATTATAGTCTATAAAGGTTTATTGTTTATACAACTTTTAAATTTTAGCAGATTATTTTGATTGAGTTAAAAAGTAAAATTCGATTATGATAAGTAGAGCTGAAAAATTGTAAAAGTTGTTCGTTTAAAAATATAAGTTTACTATACAAACTTACCCCAAATATAACACAAAATCATCAACATAATAAAAAAAAGAAATTCATTGAAATTCCTATAAGTTATAAAATTCTCACAATATAATACATTAGATTTTTTTTCTCAATAATAACACAAAAATTGAAGTGTATTTATACAGATACAATCACTAAATATTGTTGTCGGCCATACTATGCCTAAAGCACCAGATCCCATCCGAACTCTGAAGTTAAGCGGCATAAGGCAAGGTTAGTACTTGGGTGGGAGACCGCCAGGGAATCCCTTGTGCTGACAACTAAACTTTTTTTTTTATATTAAACTTATCATATAACAATTCAGAATTATATACATAATTTATGTTTATCAAATCAAAATCTGCATAAATATTATCCTAGCTTTTCATAAACTCATATAATTTTTCAAATAATTTTTACAATTACTAGTATCTGAAATTTTATGGTAAAAACTAAGAATCATAAAAATGCTCAAGGTTTTAAAACAATAAATCCTAATATAAGATTATATAAAAATATTTTATGAACTTTAAGTGTTATATACAAAATATCAAAATCTTTCGAGTAAATTTTTCTTATCAAAACTATCAATTCCTCTATTTTTTCTATGTGGTTTCCTATAATAAACTTCTTTAAGTCTACTTAGATTCCAATCTTTTACATCTTATTATTACCTAAAAATTTACTATACATTCTTATTTGATACCATATTTTCCCATATAAAATATGTGATGATAAATGAGTCTAGAGGGGTTTCTCGATGAAAACACTCCGAGTCATAGTTAGGCTGATTTATACACAACAACTGATGAAAATATCACGACGGTCATCTGAACTTGATGATTTAATCGTAGACTGATCTATTGTATTTAAAATTTAATCATATCTAACTAAATCCTAGCAGCAGTCTTGGCTCTTCTTTACCCTAATAGCTTTTCTTGATATTAAATTTGTTCCTTTAGGCTGTTGTATGAGAGGTTTAGAAGTTGTTATAGTGACAATTTTGATTTAAATTCACTAGGCATTCTGAAAAGTTTTTCAAATATAATAGATGTCTTTGTTGATGTTTCTATAAATTGGATCTTAAGAGAGTCAGCAAGTTCTTTTCGTTTTTCAGTCGATACCACTTTTTTCGAATCAATATCATATTTGTTCCCTGCTAGAAGCGGTTTACATTTTCTGATACATATTTCGAGATTTCTCCCATCTAGTTTTTGAAATTGTTAAAGGTCTCTCTGCTTGTAACATCATAAACTACAATAAAACCGTGAGCCCCTCTACAATAACAAGAGTATATTATTCTGAATTTTTCTTAGCCTGTCATATCCCAGTTTAATAATTTTATAAATTTTGCTTTTAACATCAACAGTCTTGATTTTCTGTATAATTTTATAAAATCAACTCCTATAGTTTCTATAAAACTTCCTATATATATATTATCTGAAAATCATAAGCAAGAAACTTGATTTACCATAACCAAATTCATATATACTTTCAGGTTAAAAAATGCCTATATTCTATTCCTATCTTAAAACTAAACCTTCCCTAACCTAAAACATAATCTAACTTTCCAATCCTACTCACAGTTCCAGCAATAATAAATTCTATCCTTGAAGTTTTTATAACTAAAAATTATTCCTAAAATACTTATAAAAAATGTTACTCAAAAACAACTCATTTTCCTATATTTTTGCGAAAGAAAACTCTCTATCTGTATCTAAAGACATTTCTCTAATATTCTCTTATATTTTCTCTAGAAAAATATGTCACTTATCTCCGGGTCTATTCAGAAATCCATTGGGTCATCACGAGTCCTCACATATGAGTTTAAAAAACTACGTAAAACTGGTACCCCACGTAAACGCTTTCAAGTTGAAGTTGATATTTCACCTTTTAGAGGTAGTGAAAAGCTTCTTGAAGAATTAGATCCTATAGAAAAACTTAAACCAGCATTCCCACCTTTATGGGTTGACACATATGATAAAATCATAGAAGAAATTGGAAAACTTAAAGAAAATATGACACTTCTTGAATCTTTGCAGCAAAAAAGAATTGTTAATCCCTTTTCGTCAAATAATAGCACTGGAAGCTATTCTTCATCTTTTGGAAAAGGGTTAAGTAATAATTCAAATCCTAATGAAAATCTTGATAGTAGAATAAAATTCACAAGTGATTCTGTTTATAATACAATAAAATATATTGATTCACAAATAAAAGATCTGAGAAATCATGAGGGAAATTCTGAAGATAAAAATATTAGGAATAATATTATAGCAAGTTTATCGACAAAGCTTAAAGATATGACATTAAGGTATAAGAAAAAACAAGAAATTTATGTGGCGAAAATAGCCCCGGCAGCACCTAAGAGTTTGCTAGAATATGAAAGTAATGAGATTTCTTTAGAAGATGATGATTTTGGGGATCATAAACAGGAAATTGCAAAGTATAGGAATGAGGAAATAAATTCTTTGGTGGCAAATGTTGTGGATTTAGCGGATATTTTTAAAGAACTTAATTCTTTAGTAGTCACTCAAGGGACTATTTTGGATAGAATTGATTATAATATACAGATGACCCTTGAGCATACAACAAAAGCAAATAAGGAGCTTGTAAAAGCTGAAAAACATCAGAAATGCACTAGAGCGGCTGGATGCATTTTATTACTTGTGATTTTTATTATAGTGCTCCTGATTATTTTAGCTTTAAAAATATACTTATAAGTTTTGGTAAAATATAGGAAAATTTTGCTAAGAACGATTGGTTTAAGTTTATCTTTTTGATTATTCAACTATTATCTCTAAGGTGAGCTTAAATTCTTAATTGATACACTTGTAATCAATGACCTATCTCCAATAGCAGTTGCAGGTCTAGAGCTCATAGGTGTTCTAAACATAGCTCTTGATGACTGGTTCAAATCAATATTCATAGTCCCACATCCTGTCGTATGTTTCCCTTCAAACCTATTCTGTTCAAGTTTCTGTGTTATAACCAATTCCTTACGTAAATTCTGATACTTCTTTATCAAACTTTCATATTCCGCATTTCTCATTTTTTTCAACTCCTCAGCTCCAGAGAGAATTTTTTGTTTAAACGACGCCATTTCATTTTCTTGTTTCTTTACAATCTGAGCCAAATTCTGTTGTATTTTAGCTTCTCTATCAAGTCCCCATGTACTTTTAAGTTTTCCTTCTAATTCTAACATTTGTTGTTGGACAAAATACGCTTCTTTATACTCTTTATTTCTAACTAAAGTGTCTTGTATACGTTTTAAATTTAATAATTCCGGGGAATGTTTTGGAATTATTGGTGTAGATTCTTCTTGTAAAATTTTGTTAGTTTCGTATTCAGTTTTCTGTTTTTGGACTAGTTGATCTTCAGCCTCTTTACAGCTTTGTTTAAATAAAGTAAGTTTTTCTTGCCATTGGGAGTTGTGAAGTTTGATTTCTTCTTGGTATGCTAGTTCTATATCAGAAACTTCGGTTTTTTGTCTTGCTATAAGAATTTCGCGTTTTTTGATTTGGCCTTGTTTTTTTAACTCGAGGATTCGTTGGTAGATTTTGTCGGCTTCTAAGAAGTTCCCTGATTTTTCGCTTATTTTGCACTGGTCTTCTAGGTTTTTACTAAGTAGGGATTACATCAGCTCTTCAATTTCATCAGAGCCTGAGATGGATTGAGCGATTGAGACCTCTTCTTTTACAAGATCGCTTTCCATTTTATTTATAGGACTAGTAAAGCTCTTAGAAATTTCTTAGATGATAAAATGTGATGAGAGATTATTTTTGCTGTTATTATGCATATATGTGAAAGATAAAGTTTTTATTAAAATAATAAGTTTGCTAATGTTGTAAATATATAATGGAAAGACCTTTTGATTTAAGAGAGCAAACCTACAAAGAATTACTTATGTTACTTAGTGTCACAGAAGAAATGTTATTTTCTTATCCAGTATCAAATGACTTAAGATCAAAATACGAGCAATTCAGAAATGAAACATTCAGCATACTAAGACTAAAAATCCCCCCGCTTCCACATTTCCAAAAACCTTCCAACAACAAATCCCAAGAACTTGACGATAAAAAAACCAAGCGCTTATCAAAATCCTCAATACAAAATATCCCTGAACTCTTTACATCATTACACAAATCCATATCCTTGATCGAAAGTTATCAAGAAGAACTAGATTTAAAAACCCTAACAATTAAAAATATATTCAACATAATAGCCGAACAAGTAAACATCCAAGAAAGACTTGAATTAAAACCAGAATCATTTGAAAAATTTGAATTCTATGATGAATCAACCCAATATCATATAAACCCTGATTATGAAAGCGCACTTGAACGTATAAAATTTATCATGGATTATAAAGAAGAAAAATTAAAAAAAGTCAAACAAGAACACATAAAAATCGAAGAGAAAATTTTAGAAATTTTGAAAACCCATCAGTTGAGTTCAAAAAATTTAGAAAGCGTTTTCCACAAAAAATACATGGATGAAATTGTATCATTAAAAAACTCAGCAATAAAATATGAAGATAAAATAAAGGAAATGATACAAGAAATAAACAATTTAAAGCAAGAAAGTGTGAATGAGAAAATTCTGACAAATAAAAAAATAACTGAGATGTATAATGAAATAACACAATTACAAAGGAAATCATCTAAGAAAATTGAGTTAAATGAAGAAATTCAGGAGAAATATTGTGAGAGTATAAATTTTAAAGATAGGGTTTTGTCGTTGGAATTATCATCAGTAGGATCAGAAAAGAATTCTCAGGAGACTTTGAATTTTTTATCAAATGCCCAAGGGAAGTGTGATAAGTTAGTTAGAATGAATGAAGAACTTGAAGAGAAACTGAAAATTGCTATGGATGATTACCAGGAATTGGAAAAAAGTTTAGAACAAGAGCGGTATTTTTATGAAGTCCTCCATACAAACACCCAAAAAAAACTCATTGACCAAGAAAACACTTTAAAAGAAGCACACGAAGACTATGTCCTCTCTATACAAAATGAACACAAAAAGGAAATCACGACAATGAAAATTGAGTTTAATGAAGAAATAATGAGATATCAAGAAGAAATCGAAGCCCTAAACGGAAAAATCGATGAAATATCTAATTTGCATAACAAAAACTCCAAATCCCTTCAGCTTAACTCCTTTAAAACCAAAGATACCTCTGATACTCAAAACCTCACTAATAAATCAAATGAAAAAATCACTAACCAGCTTCAAGAAACCCAAGATGTCATAAGACAATTAGAAGAATCCTTAAATAAATCTCAAAACACTTTAGCTTATCTACAAGATTTACTGTTCCCTCCATATGAAGCTTATTCTATATCTCAAAAAGATTGGATTGAAGATGATTATATAAGAAGATTAAACATAAATCATTATGAAGGAATTGATATTATAATTGCAGCAGAATTTACTATATTTTATTTGAAGAAAAATATTAGAGATAAACAATGGCTTGTAGATAAATTAGAGGAAGCAACATCTATGCAGAGATTAAGTAAAACATCATTGGATACATTTTCAAGTCAGAGTAATTATAGAGATGAAAGTTTTTTAAAGCAAATATGGGTTGATATAAAAAACACTTCAGTTACTATGAAGAATTTTGAAAAATCAAGAGAAACGCTTATTTCGCAGTTTGGTGAAGGGAAAGATTCGATTGGGGGATTCTGAATAACTATTGGTCTTTGAAATTACATATTATAATAAGATATGCTAATGAGATTTATAAAATAATTTTTTTGGTTTTTTTTTCAGCTTTTAAACACAAGTAAAATGTTTAAAAAACTTAATCAACATGATTTTAATTATAAAAGACAATTTTTTCTAGATATCAGGGTATTTTATACCAAAAAACATATATTTATAATTTTTACTGATAAAAAAATAATAATATGAATGATTCTTGCTGCTGTTCAGGATTATATTTCTGTTCTTGCATATGTGATATATGTATACGATGTTGTGGAACTTCTCATCAGTATCATATCCGTATCGCATACTTATTCATAACAACAATCGCCGTATTTTTTGGCCTAATATCCCTTTACTATGGTAATGAACTTATGCATCCTTGGGAATCTTATGGTTTTGGTATTATCTAAAAAGACTGTAATGGGGAGAAAAAAATGTGTGTTTTGGTATGAATGCTGTTTATAGAGAAACTTTTGCTATCACTTGTTTTTATATATTTATGTCTTTGATGTCTATACAGAACCCAATATGGTTTATAAAATTCAATTGTAAAAATTAATCAGATGGGGGATTAAAACTCTTAGCAATAAGTACAATGTTTATAATAACTTTATTCATCCCAAACAAGTTTTTTGTATATATCATATAGGAAATCTATAAAGAAATCGCAAGATATACTTCAATAATTTATTTATTAATAAAATTATCAATATATGTTGATATTAGCTATACCTGGAGTGATAAATAGATTAAAGAATATGAACGATCTAATTATACAAGTTATAAATACTGTTTATTATATTTTTTTTCTGGAATATTTTGGGTTATAGCATTAGTTACAACTATAATGAATTATTATTGGTTTTCTAAAGATAATGGTTGTGACTTTGAAGTTTTTCTTATAACATTAACATTATCCCTTGGGATTTTATATACTTTTCTTTCAATAACAAATTTTATTGAATATGGGTGTAAGGTTTATTTTAGCATTATTAACAAGTTCTATAGTAAATTTGTATTGTGTGTATTTATGTTGGGGTGGTATGACTGATGATCCTAATAAAAAATGTAATACATGGAATAATGCTGAAAAAACTTTGGTAGAATTTTTTTTAGAAATTTGGGGTTATTGTTATATCTTTAAATTATGTTTGTATTAGAAAAAGAGAATATATAAGGGAACAGTCAATATTAAGAAGGTTAACTGAGTTATTTTTAGCACAAATTGACCCAAATGATGATGATTATGATTTGTATCAGGAGATGGGAAAAGGTAGGAAACTTTNTTGACCCAAATGATGATGATTATGATTTGTATCAGGAGATGGGAAAAGGTAGGAAACTTTTCACTTTTTATGTGTTTATGGTTTTGATTTCAGGTTTTTTTTTTTAATTTGCAGAATTAGTATTGGTTTTGTATTTTTATATTAAAAATATATTTATTGTAAATTTCTGTGTATCTTACTATGGTACTGACCAATTGGGATTCAGCGAATATTACAAATAACGAGAATAAAACTTATTCATTGTAAGAGAAATGTAATAATAAAGGAAGTCTATGGGTAAAATTTACCACATTATGGCTTTCAGCGTTTTTGTATATACTAAGCATGTTGTTGCCAAGATGGATAAGTCCTAGCTATATATTTTTAAATACAAGAAAATAGTGATTAAGTAATAAATAAAGTTATTAACGATAAAAATATAATTTACTATAATAATCATCATAAACATAGCCAGAAATCATGTTCAAAAATTATTACAACTAATTTAACAATGCCTGTGATGAAGTCATCGTCCCTTGTATCTCCTTACCTACACTCGTAACAATATCCCAATTCGTATCAATCTCCGCATAAGTTAATTCATAAACCCAATTCTTCCTAAAAATACTCCCTTTTAATACAAATTTCGATTGCCGAAACTCTATTTCCTCATATCCAAAAGCAAGTTGCATAGCTTCAAAATTCTCACTAAACCTTAAAAACCTTATCCAATACTCACTTATTTTTTCAAGTATATCTTGTCTTTCTAATATTTCTAAACGTCTTTTATAATCTTCAAAAGCATAATGAAAAATTGTCTGGATATCTTTATTGTCAAAAAACTTATATAGATTATAACCAATAATATCCCTTCCTCCTCTATTATCAAAAAAAATTATCAAACGTTTAAGCAAAGGATGATCTAAAAGAAACTCATTATGTTTATAATAAGTAATACTTCCATTATTAAATTTTTGAATATATGTTTGTGACCATCTTTTTCTTGGCGGTAAATCCTGAGCTTTAATTTCTCCGGATTTGAGGGTTTTTGATGAGATTTCATTTAAGAAATTTTGAAAATTTGCATATAATTTGTTGGTTTCTTCAATGTTTTGGGTGATAGTTTTTAGTTTTTTAAGGTATTTTTCTGTGTTGTCGGATATAGTTTTTTCATCGTTTTTACATTGAATAAGCTTGTTTTTAAGCTCAGATAGATTATAACGATCACATGTTATGGTATTTAGTTTCTGTAATTTAGGTATAGGGGGGAAAGTCCATTGTAAGTTTTTTAAAGAAACTATAGGGTAAATATTGTTATTTATCTGATCTTTTGAGGATATGCTAGGGTTTTCAAGGTTCAGTTTCCGACAAAACGGCTGGGTTTTTGTAACTTTTTCTATCAAATCCCCACTGCTGTGAATACTTTCTGACTCTTCTTTTACTGGAGTTAACAAGCATTTCCCCGCTTTTTGATATTTAGGATCAGCAAAAGGTCTACAACTTTTCTGCATTTCATCATTAAAACCTGCTTTTTCGTTATGGTTTTCTATATTCATCATAAGATCTCCATGTTTTTTTAAATCTTCCTCGTTATCCTTTCCTTCAAATTCTGCTATAAGCTGTGTTGCATTTTTTCTAATCTTTGGCTCAAAATTAGATACAATTACCCCTTCAACATCACTTAATTCCATATCACTTGAACTTTCTGATATTTTTTGATCTTCTATTGGTGATGTAAGATTTTGTGATGCTATTGAATTTCCTTTAATAAATTTCTTAATACTTTTACTTCCCCATGAGACTTTCCTTTTTTTAACTAAAGTGCAATCTTTTACTGATGGGGAATTTTTTGTATCAGGGGATTCATGTCTTTGCCTATAAGGTGATGATCTTAAAATTGACATTATACTTATAAAAAAATATATAAACTATATTTTACTATAGTTTTTTATAGTAAATTATTATAAGATCATATAGTAAGTTTTATTAGATAATATAAAGATTAAAGAATTGTTGTAAAAGTTTAAAGATGTATGAAATAATATAGGTTTATGTAAGTTTTATAGTAAATATATGATAGAATTTGAAAAGAAACTTATTCTTTTAAATAGTTTTAGTGCTTGCCCAGGATAACTGGTTTTACTTTACTATCAACTTGATTGATAACAGATGAGTTTTGGAAATGCTGTATTAATCCCTTAAGTCCTTGAATCCTACCATAAGCCAGTTCACATATCTTCTCTGAGTTAAACCTCTCCCATTTCTTCATATTAAACTCCTGATAAAACATAGGGATAACTTTAAAATCAACAAAATTGATAAACGCATATCCAACATTGCATCTATTCTACATATTTCTTACCTTAAAATCAATTGGAAGATACAAGAAATCGTAAGTCCCATCAAATTTCTTATCAATTGTCTGCAAAAGCATTTTTTGCGTATATTTATTCGGTATATTTCTAACCATAACCGTAGTTCTCATATCTTGATTAAGTTTAATTGCCTGAATTTTTATAACATAAAAATCTTTCTCACTAGGTTCCAAAGGTCTTTTTTTCGGTTTTCTTTTTTCCTCAAATTCCTCCCTACTAGACTCTTGTGTACTTATAGAAAGCATTGGACTATTAGAAAACACTGAAAAATAATCAGAAGAACTCTCAAATGAGATATTTTCAGTTAAGTCGCGAGGATTTTCTAATATTTGAGTTTTTGAAGGAGGGTAATTATCTTTTATCGATGTTTTTGAATATATTATAGTATGAATATCGTTAGGTTTATAAGCTGAAATTACACATCGGGATGAATGATTTTTATTTGCCTTTGGAATATAATGTTGGGTGTTTAGGTTTGATATGTGTTGATTAGGGATTATATGTGATTTTAAAGAATCATTAGATTGAGGATGGAAAAGATAGCTTGAGTTTGGGGGAAATTGGGCTTTGGAGTGACTTGTTGGGTCTTGGGATTTTTCTAATGCTTCAGGGGTAAGGTCTCTTGTTATGTTTTTAAATACTTGGAGCCTTTGTTTTTTCAATGTGTCCATCGATAAATTATATATTTGATTTTATCGAATATCCTGTATGAAGCCATTTATTTGGTTTGAAGTGCTAAGAAAAATATTTTTGAATTGTATTTGAGGGGATAAGGGTGTTAGAAGGGTGATGCTTATTATGAAAGAAAGAGTGATAGAAGGTATTATTGATGATGAGATTTATGGTTTATCAATTAGGATAAGATTTATTAGGGAGGTAGAAACTTAGTAGTTTAGGGGTTTATGCTATTTTTTAATAAGGTTAAGGGAATTGGCATGCTTTTTTAGGATGAATGAAGTTTTGATTTGATGAAGTATTTGAAAAATATTGGAGTGAAGAAAAAAAAGATTCCTGGGATAATAGAATAAGTAGTTTGCTATGAAATATACGGAATTATAAATATTATAGTATAATAAATGATGCTTTGTAAGAGCAAAAATTGAATTTCTCATATGAGATTTTAAAGTAATTTACAAGATGAGATTTTCACATAAGTATTATGATTTCATTTAATAACTCAGTATATTCTTAGAAATAATTTCTTTAAAGTATAAAACAATATCAAATACTAATCTTTAAAATCCGCCTCTACCTAAAATCCTAAATCTTTAATTTTTACAAATAGAGAAAATTTTATACCTAAAACCAACATAATATTCCCTCTTTACCATCTTAAAAACTCCTCTACAATCCTATTACCACATTAACCCATGCATTTCTTATTTTATCACAACCATTAAACTTACCCCAAATCTCCCATATTCTCAACTTACAACCCTAATCCTCTTAATAGCATCCAATCCCAATTTTCCTTGCAACCTTCTTAGTATTTCTTCACCTCCTCTACAAACTTTTCTAACCAAAAACCTAAAACCTTCCACCTCATCATCCAAATCTTCAAATTTTCAAATCTTAAATTCTTCAAATCTTAAATTCTTCAAACCCTCAAATCTTCAAATCTCCTAATCTTGAAAAACGTAAAAAATCCTGATTTTCCAATCAAAATTTCCATTCCTCAAATCTTCCTTCACCCTTCTCTCTTCCCCTCCAAGGTAAATTCCTACTAAATCCCCACATCAATGGCTGTGAATAATAAATGGCTAGTGGTTGGGAAGAAGATAAAGCTGCAGTCATCGATGCTACAGAAGAGAAAAAAGAAATTGAAGTTAAGCTCTTTGGTAAATGGGACTACAGTAGTCTAGAAGTTCGTGACTCAACTCTGACTGACTACATCAGCATATCCCAGAAAAAAGTGCGAACTTTTGTCCCACACACAGCAGGGAGATGGCAAAAAAAACGTTTCCGTAAAGCTCTTTGCCCAATAATCGAGAGACTAGTCGATTCTCTTATGATGCATGGTAGAAACACAGGTAAGAAAATGATGGCTGTAAGAATCGTCAAACAAGCCTTAGAAATCATCCATTTACTTACTGGAGAAAATCCAATACAAGTCGTCATTAATGCTGTAAGTAATTCTGGTCCACGTGAAGATTCAACAAGAATTGGTACTGGTGGTGTTGCAAGAAGACAAGCTGTTGATGTTGCCCCATTAAGAAGAGTTAATATGGGTGTCTATCTTATATGTTGTGGTGCAAGAAGTGCTGCTTTTAGAAACATTAAAACAGTATCAGAATGTTTGGCTGATGAAATCATTAATGCTTCAAAAGGATCTGCGAACAGTTATGCTATTAAAAAGAAAGATGAGATTGAAAGGATAGCTAAAGGTAACAGATAAAGATTAGTTTATATTTCACGTTTAGTTTGTAAAAAGGATTTGTAGGTAAAAGATTTCTTGAGGCTTAGTTTAAGAGAGGCTAAACAACGATTTGGTTTACGAAGGGATTTTTCTAAGTCTGTTTCACGTCCACCCCAATCTTTATGATTGAGTTTTAAGGCATCGTGGAGGAGGTTTTCCTATTTATTGTTTACACGTAAAGTTTTACTTGCTAAGTATTCATGGAGATCATTTTGAAGATCTTTTTGGTCTGGGATTGGAAGGGAGGATTGGATTAAGCGTCTCATGTCTGAGGATGAGAATAGAGCTAAGCAGTCGTTTTTGTTTAGGATGAGGAGGGTTGTTGGAGATGTACTGATAGCACGGCTGGAATGAGGGGTTTCAGAAAGAGTTTCAGTACCGAAAATGTCCCCTGGAGAAAGGTGGCCTAGGGGATGAGTGAATTTACTTGTCACTTTTTGTGTTTCCCATTGCTTTTTCCCTGATGGCCATTTGTTGCATTTTGTTATTTCTACAGTTTTTTCTAGGGTCACGGAACCGGTAAAGAGAAAATAAACACACATACTTTCACTACCATACTCATAAATACAATCCCCTTTACCAAACCTACTAACAACCAAATAATCACTGAGCTTTTGGATTTTCTGCAAGCTCCACTTCGAAAAAATTTTCAAATTCATCAAAAACCTCATATTCTCATAATTCTCCGCTTTCTTAAAATTCATCACCACATTCTGATAATCCTCCTTCCTAATCTTCAACATAACTAAATTGCTCTCAGCAATAACATCAGCATTTCTAACTTTATCTACATCCATACCAGCTTCACCAACAACATCTCCTTCTTTCCTCCTTCCAATTTTTATCCCATCAAGAAAAATCCCACAACTTCCTTTATAAATAATATACATACAATCTGCTTCATGACCTTTTATAATAAACTCTTTACCTTTTTGAACTTTTTCAGTACAAAGTTTATCACATGTTTCTCTAATAACCATTCTAGGCATATTCTTAAAAAACATAATATTTGATAAGTATGTAAAAACAGCTTCTTTTTGATTTTCATTACGTAATAAGGATATAAGTGAACATATTTCTCCAATATCATAAGGACTTTTTCCTCTTTGTTTTTTGTAGAGATCAGTGAAATCTTTACGATGAAGAAGCCAATCTGGAATACATGTTTTAAGGTCTATATAACTGATATCTGAGATTTTGTCTGGTGAGGTTGAAGGGAATTTTTCATTAGGGGAGATTTCTGGAGTGAGATTACGGCTTTTTATTAGATGACTACGACTAGCTCTTCGGCTTGTTGCACATGTAGAAGTTTTTGTTGGGGTTAGAGCTGGGGTGTATTTTTTTAATTTCCTTAGCGAACTCTGGCCTATGTTTGAATTAATCTTAGATAAAGCGCACATTATTATTTAAGACTTAGGCTGTGGAGATAAGAAATAAAACTAGTTGATCTTTTAATACTTTTTCATAACAGGAAAATTGTTTACTATAAACAATACCATGAAACTTCTAATCAACCTCTTATTCTATACCCAATACTTATTTCTCATATAAAAAACCCTCATTTCGAAAGCTCTAAATAAATTATCTATCTCTAATCAACTCCTGCAATATCTTTCTTTGCCCACTTGCCTTTATCTCTTCTATTCTGAGCTTTTCTTTCAATCAAATTCTTTCTATCCTCAGTCATTTTGAGTTTAGTAATAAAAACATTACTTGGGTGGACAGGGACTGGCACAGTTTGTCCATTGCTTTTTTCCTTTGTATACCTCTCTATATGAATGCAGAATCTTCTTCTATAAACAGCGATGACTTTACCAGCATGGCTTTTGTTTTGACCTCTAACAACAATAACTTCATCACCTCTTCTTATAGGCATAGCTCTGACTCCATGTTTGTCTTTTAAATCTTTACTCAAATGTGAACTCATAAGCTTTCTACGAACACTTGATGGGGCTGTAAAATATGCCTTTCTAGCTTTTCTTCGTGAACTGCTAACAGACTTATTCTGCTTCATTCAAAATATGGCATAGTGATTTTGGTATTTAGGTTAAGAAATGATAAGTGAATTAAATTAAAGTGTATATAAGAGAATATTTTGTAAGATCGGTTATAATATGAGATTATGGTAGATTTGGTATATTTTTTTTTTTAAGAGTATTTTAAATTTCTGGTATAGACTATATTTATTATAATGATTAGGATTTAAGGTTGATTATTTTATATATAAATTACAGTGATAAGAAAACTATGATATGATATTTAAAATAAATAACTATTATTTATAATAAATTATTGTATAATATCTCTAACAAGTGTTTCCATTTTAACTCTCCCTCCATTATTCACAGCAACTACTTGTTTCCCATTAACTAAATACCCAAACATCCCATACATCCCCGTATCTCCATCCTTGAATTCTTCAATATTATGATTTTCCTCATTAAACATAAGAACTTTTGAGTTATAATTTGAATAAGTTCTTCCACCTAGAATAAATATTCGATTTAAACTTTCTATAATACCCATACATCCTACCCATTCAAATGTTATAATTTTTCTCCATTCATTATCAACAAGTTTCTCAATTCCTTTACAAAATACATATAAAATGTTATTATATATAGAACAAGTTGGATTATCTTTTGATTCTGTTAGAGATGGACCTTGATTCCAAGAACCTTCAGAATAATATTCACAATATGAAGAATTTATACCTCCTATAATCCAAAGCTGGGATTTATATATAATACTTGTATGATGTTTATGTGGAAAGAGAAGTGGGGATAATGGTATCCAGGTATGAGTTACTAATGATAATTTTTGAAAAGTGTAAGGATTATCTTCTCCTCCAGAGTTCACAATTTCTCCTTTGAATAGACTATTACATTCTTCTTGACTGTAATTTTCTCCATCATATATAATCAAGGAACTCCCTTTTTGAATTTTGCATTCAAAAACTGTTTTACTTATACCTTTTTCATCAACTATTTTTAAAAATTTCCCATTAATAAACCAAACTCCTTTTTTTTCTTCTTCTATAGCTGATACTTCTACTTTAGCTGCTTTTTTAATGAATTTTGCCCTTATTGGCCTTTCTTTTATAGTAAAATCTTCTATAGGGATTTTTGTTATTTCGCTCAGGCTCTGCCTGAGCCCATCTCTATCAACTTGATACCAATCAGGATCTGGTTCTGGGTCAAAAGTCCGCATTTTAGGAAGCTTCCAACCAACAATTTTTATCCCATCAGGGGTAATTTTTAAGTTTTCTTTACATATATCCCCATGATAAATCCCTTGTTCATATAGTTTGTCTAAGGAATCTAGAGTATTATCTAAATATTGTTGAGCTTCATCAAAAGTTATAATTCTATCTTCCTGTTCAAAATACTCATAAAGAATAAAGTATTTGAGGTCGTATGTAAAAGCTAATAAAACCTTGGCAAAATTTTTATTTTCAGTCCAAGACAGCAATGGTTGGATTTTATGAATTGTATCAACTAAGTGGCGTTGATTTATTGGGACTATTTCTACCATATAAGCTAGGTAATTTTCTGGGTCTGTTACTTGAACTTTGTATGTATTCGATGATGCTTTCCATGTTGGAACTTGCTCTAGAATATGCACAAAGTCCATTATAAAGTATATAATTTTAGAATTCATAATTCAATTTAATTATTTTTTTGTATTAATTTTTTCACATTCTCTTCAGACAAATATTATCCTATATTTTACAATTCCTCTAATAAAATTCACTTCCTATTCATCTCAACCACATTTTTTTAATAAAATACTGAAACTCGAATCCTAATATTTCCCCCTAAAAATTTTATCATAAATCCAACATCTATAAAAAAAAACCTTAATATAAAATTCATATTCCAATCTTATCATCAATTCAAAACTATATTAAATTTCTAAACTAATATCATTATTCTTCAAAATCAATCTTATCTTTCCAAATTATACAAGTGTCATCTTTAGATCCTGTAATCACAGTATCTCCTTCATAATTAAAATCACAAGAAAAAACATCACCTGTATGCCCTTTCAACACCTGTAAGCAATCTCCAGTATCTGCATCCCATACAATACAATTTTTATCACAACTAGCAGTAATAATATTCGATCCCTGAGGATTAAAATCAACTTTACAAATTTCTCCTTCATGTCCAACTAAAACATTTAAACAAACTCCAGTATTAATGCAATAAATTCTAGAAAAATGATCAGCAGATGCAGTAGCAAGTTTAGTCCCAGTAGAATTAAATGTAATATCTAAAATTTCATCTGTATGGCCATATAAAGTATCAAAACATTTGCCACTTATAATATCCCAAAGTTTACATGTACGGTCAATAGACCCAGTAGCTACATATTCTGATGAGGGGTCAAAGTGAGCACTAGAGATTTCTCCAGTATGTCCTTCAAGAACCCTAACACAAATTCCAGTTCTTGTATCCCAAATACGTGATTTATAATCAAAACTCCCAGTCAATATTTTATCCCCATCAGTGTTAAATTTTATAGACACAATTTCCCTAGTATGCCCTTTAAAAGAATATATTTGTTTACCTGTTTCTGCATCCCATAATAAAGCTAAATTATCCATAGACCCTGTAGTAAATAGATATCCATTACTATCAAAGTCTATACATATAACTTCTTTTTGATGTCCTATTAATGTGCGTAAACAATTACCATTATTCGCATCCCATATTTTAGCAGTTCTATCAAAAGATCCTGTTGCAATACGATCATTAAATCGATTATTAAAAGCCATTGAATATACAGCGTTTCTATGACCATCTAAACTTACAAGCTCTTGTCCGGTATTTGTATCCCAGATTTTACATGTTCTATCATAGGAACCTGTTATAAATTTATCTCCTAATTTGTTAAATTTACAATTTGTAAGTGGAAGAGTATGGGGTCTAAAGATTCTATACAAGGAAAAAGTTTGTTTGTTTTCAGGTTTGTTGATGAGTTTTTTTATAAGTTTACAGAGTTGAGGTTTTTTGTCTGGGGTGATTAATGGCTCTTCTAGTGAAATATGTGTTACTAAGATGTCGATATCGGTTTTTAGACTAAGGTTTGGAAGGTTGATACATTTGCTTTCGACTTGGCCGCTGGGATTGAGGAATTCTAGGATGATACCAGGTGGGTAGTGATTTAGTAAAAATCGCTTTAGCTTCATTTTTATAGTTTAGTAAAGAAATTATAAGTTTATTATTTTCCGATATTCTTTAATAAATTTAATCTTTTAATAACCCTAATTCTATATAAAATCAATAACTTATAAACCATATAAATCAAAATATAGTTTATAATATAACTAAAAATTAAAACTCAGACTGATGTCGTTTCAAATTCATCTCAGACGCAGTAGGATATACTGGAATAAGTACAGTCCCTTTACGTTTTTTAATCATACTTTCCCAATAAGCCAAATTGTTCTTCAAGCATTTTAAAGTTGTATTATTAATAACCTCAGTATTCAAATATTTGCACCAAACTTCATAAAGAGGTAGGCAAATATTTTTCAAAAACCCCATTTGACTTTTAGGTACATCCGTTATTTCCCTATCACAATACATAGAAACTGTTTGTTTTCTTTGTTTTTCCATATCACCTTGTGCGAAAAACTCTTCAGTAACTAGTTTACTCCATTTTATATGTAAATCATTATCTTTAGCACTATGAGCAATATCAGCACATTTTAACCCCATAGCCAAAATTGCACATTTGTCTTCAATGATACTAATATTAAAATCACTTAACACAATAGACCTTGTTCTGAATTTGGCTAAAATTTCAAAATGTTTACTCATATCAGTTTCCATAATCATTTCTATAATAAGTTTTCTTAATGTAAACCATTCTGAACTGCTGAGATCTTCAAGAAAATTACACCCAGGCTTGTTCATGATACTAAATGTTAAAGAGCAATGCATGTTTTCTAATACGCTATTATCATTATATTGTATGGCTAGTGTATCTCGATTATTCACTAAAAATCTATTTGTTAAAGCTGGATGACCAACATCATGTCCTAATGCGGCAATGACTACTGCTAGTAAATCTAAAGAGCCTAAGTTTTTTATTATATCGGTGTTTAAAACAAAATACAGCATTGAATGAAGAACATCTGAAGCATGACAAGCATTATGATAGAAATTCTGAAAATACGCCTAAATATCCTATACACTTTCCAACTCCGAAAAATACTTCGTCGCTAATTCCTCCAATATTTTCGCTTTCTCCGAGTCTTTTTTCGACACATACAAATAGCTGTCAAAAAAATTCCACTTCTGCAACAAATACTTAGAAACCATAGAAATACTATGCCCAGTAGACTCATATACAAAAAAAATATCAAAACTCCAATTCTTACCAACCCCAGCTAAAATACATTCTAACTCATTAACCCCATATCTACTAAATGGAAACGAAATAGCCCTTTCACTTAAATCAAATAAACTCCTTTGTTGATTTAAATTATTAGTAGAATTCAGTCCTAAAAAATTCTGAGTTATATACACACGATCATCATCATCTAATGCTGGGCTTAATTCAACCCTTCCTGTTTCAAAACCTCCATGTGCAACTTTTCTTTTGATTTTATCAATATTCGTTAAAGATTTTTTTAATAATCTTTTTAAATCTTTGTATATAACAACTTGGCTTATATGTTTTAAGTTTTTTGTTATTGTATTACATTTTACAAGAATATTTTCAACTTCAGTATTAATACCTGGTATAGGTAAAGAGTCTTTTTTTGTTAATTTGCTACTATCTTCAACAGCTTCTTGTTCACGTCTATAGAAAATCTGTTTGATTCTAAAATCTGCCCTATAACATTCGATCATTTGTAAAGAAATGAATAAAGTTATAAGTGATCCTTCGGAGAATATAGAATATGATGAATATCCAGAAATAGCTAAATGTGATGAAAAAAATATAATCAAAGTTGGAGTGCCAAGGATGAAAATATAAAAAAAGTAATCAAAAAGGATAATTCTTGATAAGACTATAGTGCAAATAAGCCCTAATGATAATGGAAGCTGTTTTTCGCTTAGGTTTTCCCCAGTGAATTTGTGCAGAATCCTTTCATCAGCTAGAATTAAATAGAAATTTAAACAACTGGCTATGATTAAAAATGCGTTTCTGCTGTTTAGTAACACTTTTTGAGATTTGAATAAGAGGATAAGGGTTAGAATTGAGATAAAACCTATTATTGAAAGACAGGTTATGTGGATTTCTAGATGAGTTTTTGAAAGGTAGTTTATGTTGTGGAGTAAGAATGCAAATGCCCCTAGGCTTATTAGATAGGATAAGATAAAAACGTAATAATAGATGAGGTTGTTTTTGTATTCGTTTGATATACTTTTGGTTTGAGGATCTTGATAAAGAGTTTTCATTAGTTTTTGGTTTAGGTTGTTCTGAACTAATTTTATGATGTTTAAATTTACGTTGTTGTAGAGGTTTTCATGTTTCTCGTTGTTGAAGTTTAGGCTTATACAGGATTTTTCGATTGGGGTTCGGTTGCAGGTCACTTCTTGGACTTTGACTGAAGCCTTTTTCATTTTATATTAAGGTTGCATGTAGGAATCATATGATGAAATACTGAATAACAAATATTAAGCCTGTGTAGGATAAAGAATGATAAATATTAAGAGATCCTGATATTTTAATTCTGAACTAATGTTTTATTAAAAATAGCAAAAATCATTCAGCTAGATATATCAAAAACTCATAAAATTCATAAAAAAATTATACAGGCCAATCCCCAAAAAATCATATAATTTTTCCAGATATTTATTAACATCCCATCACTATAATCTTCACTTTTCCTAACACCAAAAAATGCCAAACCCACAACATCAACCACACCAAAAAAAAAATTTTCCAACATCCAAAAATCTCTAGTCTAAACCCACCAAATCCAAAAAAAACCCCTACCATCTAAGCCAAAACAATTTTTAAAACTTTTTACCCACTGACTTTTTAAATACTAATCACTATGGTAGAAAATAATTAATATCAATGGGAGCACTCTGCTGTACTGAAAAACAAGTTATCTTATCATCTTCAGTACCAATGAAAAAAATTGTATTCTAAATACAGATCACCTGTAATGCCTTTACACAAACTTCATTTACAATTCCAGAAACTATTGTCTCTATACCCGAAGTACAAAATACAGGTTTAGAAAAGGAACTTTATTACTGGAAAAATGCCCATAAACTATCTTTACTTCAAGCAACCTTAAGATTTATGAAGAGAAATATCAAAGCTGATTTGAAAGAATTCATTGACAGATGGAAAATGGTTGATATTGTCGAGTTATCTGGAAGTGAGTTATCTGGGGATATAACAATGTTTAGTACCGATGAAGATATGCAAGACTTTAAAATCAGTGAGAAAAATGTTGCTGAGGCTAAGGATATTATTGAATTGGAGAATAAACTGGTTTTAAAAGAAAATCCTTTATTATCATATACTGATTTTAGTAAAAAGACTGAGACTGCTATGGCATTTACGTCAGTGTTTAGATTTTTTGAAGAAATGATGGATAAGAAATATGAAGCAGATGTTGCGAATTCTTTAGCTAATCGACCTCCTTGTACCCTACCTGATTTTTTTATAGACCATCTTAATAGAGTATATGGATTAAAAAAACTAGCCCAAAAAGCTCTTTCGCAGATGATGGTATCTTTGAAAATACTCTCAGATCAAAACCATAGTTATGGGAAAATCATATGTAAACTACTGCAAGTCTTCGACCCTGAACCAGTTCCAACTACACTAGCTCTGTTTATTACTAAGGCTAGAATAGATTTAAACAAGTTAATATCATCTAAAAAACAAGGGAAAAAAATTAAAAGATTAGAAGAAATTCATATAATCGACGCTATAAACCTTGTGCATAATCTTTTTGAAAATGATAAATTTTCGAGAACTAGGACTATAGTATTACTCAAACCTAAACTTATGTCTGAAGAAGAGTTTTTACTTTTTAGAATTTGCAACAAAATAGTTCGTAGTGGTCAAACTTCTGAAATTGTATTCTTCATGTTTGATGTAGAATCACAAAACGAAATCTCTATGGATCAAATCTATGAAGGGACTAAAAAATGTTTAGAAATGTTCTTAACACCCAACGAACAAAAAGTTCTTGAGAAAATCTTTGGGCAAAAAGAAGGCTCATTAATTTCCAGGGATTTTTTTTGTAGTAAAATCAATCTAAAAACCTATTTAGAAAAAATCAAAGATGAAAGCTTAACAGTTTCAAAATGGCATTTTCTAGATGCATTAATAGAAGTATATAAAGCAGTTCAATTAAAAGATACAGTTGTTCTAACATCATTATTCCAGAATTACAAAAAAGTTAAAGTTAGCCAAAATGAATTTTACGATATGATTTATAAACTTGATAGTAAAATTCTCCCAGATCAATATCCTTTAATTTATGATGAAGCTTTAATGAAAAACTCTGATTGTAGTCTTGATGGTGTAACTTTAGATGCGTTTATAAAAACAGTATTTAATAGGGCAATTGGAAAACGTGGGGCAAGAGATTTCAGTATTTTATATTTAGGAGTTAGAACTGAAGAACAAACTATAGAAGAAAAGCAAAAAAATGAACTTATTATAGAGATACCTAATGATATTAGGGGTAAATCACCTCTTCCTATATATAGGAAAGGATCAAATACTCCTGTTGTATCACCTGTGAATAAAATTGTTAGAAGACCTTCAGCTTTGAATATTGATAGATCAAAGTCACCAACTTTTAGAATTCAGAAACAAGTTAGCAATAGTTCATCTTTTGATAATCCATCTACTAAATCTAATGCGCCTAAAGGGGATGGGCAAAAAACTCCTAGAGGAAATACGCCTTTAGATAGACATAAAACCTCAAATTAATCAATTTAGATATAGTTTTTTTATTTATTTGTCAATTAGGTTTATGATTTATTGAATTGTATTGAGTTAAGTATCTAATCGTATTCCATATTCTATAAACTCCAGCTCTGTTTCATTTTTCCCTTGCTGTAGTGTTGATTCAGCTAAAACAGGCTGAGAGACAAATGAATTTGAGTACATATGGCTATCCTCATGATCAGATGGTATATTAATATCTTCTTCTGGTTCAATATGAGAATCAACTAATTTTTCTTTAGAAGATTTCACTTCAATATCCAACTTTTCTAAAGACTTTAATGAAGATGATTGAGAAACTTTCGACCTTGGACTAGATTTGTTTGAAAAATCATTCTCGTATACTTCTTGATGCTGTTCTGGAGGATTCAAAATATTACTTTCTTCCATAAATTCCTCATTAATTTTATAAAGATCATCATTTTCTTCATTCAAAGACGATATAAACTTATTTCCATTATCATCTTTATTATCAATATCCTCACAAGAATCTTTATCATTTTTACTTTCTTCAAACTCTTCACAATATTCATCTTTTTCCTGTTCTTTTCCTTCAATATTTTCTTCAAAATTTTCTTCATATTTTTCTTCGCATTTTTCTTCATATTTTTCTTCATATTTTTCTTCACATTTTTCTTCATATTTTTCTTCATATTTTTCTTCATATTTTTCTTCACATTTTTCTTCTAATTCTTCTTTATCAGGATTTTTACTTTCTGCATTTAAGCTTTTATCCAACCCAAGTTCTTCAAGTTTTTTTACGAACTTTTCTACATCGATTCCTTTAGTAAAATTCTCATTTGTTTCTATAGAAAACTCATCTATTATATCTGTTAATATATTTGGAGGAATAACCAAATCAATTGTATATAATAAATTTATAAATTCTTCTTGTGGCAAAATAGTGGCAAGTGTATAAAAACAAGGGTTTTTCGTTTCATTAACCTTCATAACTAGATTTTTCAAAATCTCACCAATTAAATCTTGATACGGTAAAATAGGATTATCAGGTATACTAATCTCAGGTTCATTAATAACAATATTCGATTCATAATTTTCAAACTTTTTAAGAAAACTAGTATATTCGAATTTATCTTGTTTTGTTTTAACACCCAATTCCATCATCAACCAAAAATTCATCCTTTCAGAAAAGTTTATGTCCAGATTCCTGAGCATATTCTGCAGACGTAAAAACTCAATTTTTTTCTCTTGTCCTTTATCTATATCTTCAATAGCTTTAATAACCCTTTTATAATTTTTTTTCATATTTTCATCTAGAATATTATGAAAAGATTCAATTTCGCTATTAGAAAAAACTTCCCAATAAGGTAAAACCTTGATAAGTTTTTTACTCATAGCCCTTATTGTTCCTCTAAGCTTAGGGATTTCATTTTCTTTAATCCCTTTTAACCCTTCAGATTCTAATAAAAACCTTGCAAGTAATCTTATACAAGGGCCACTTTGTAAATTTAAATGAGAATTTGTTAGAAAATCCATAAGAGTATTTATAGATATCCATTCATCTGGGTCAAAATCATACCCGAAAACCGAGGCTATAAGTTTACTTTTTGGGAGTTTTGATAAGTACATTTTCTCTTTAATCTCATCTAAAACCCCTTCAATTTCTTTTATTGTCACAGCTGGGATGACTTTGTTTTCTATTTCTTTAACAGGTGATGGTGGGGATTTTTGAACTTCTTTTTTAACCTCAACTACTATAGAAGGAGTCTGAACAACAGTAACAGGCTGAATTATAGGAGTTGCTTGTAAATTAACAGAATTTATTGGTTTTTTTCTTATAGGAGATTCATCTTCACTTGATGAACTTTTATATTCATTATCATATTTATACTTGTCAAACATTTCTTCAATCTTTCGTAAAGGAACATAAGTAAAACTTGTCCCTAATAGTTTTGATAACTCTTGAATATGTTTAGGTTTTATTTTTTGCCCATAGTCTTTCATCCCAGAAAAAAATGCGTTTATATGTAATAACCCATTGTTATTTTTGTCTAATAAAGATAAGAAAACTGTAACAAGCATTTTTTTTCTTTTAAGTATTTGATTGATTTTAGTTAGAAGCCTTGGAGGGTTCATCAATTTTATTAATACTTGTTCTCGCATTTTTGATGGCATAAAAGTCTGAGTCCTTCTCGCTTTACTGACCAGTTTGAATTTCTCAAATTTCTGCTTGAGGTCTGTTATCATATTGTCTTGATGGATTAATCTTTTTTCATTTTCTTCTAGTTTTAAAAGACTTTGCTTGCCGATTTCTCTTTGTGTGCTGATTTTCTCATTAAGTTCAGTTTCTATTTTTATATAATCCTCGTTTATTTTGTCTAAAACTTTCATTTCTTCATCTTTTTCTTCTTGTGATTTAAGTATTTTAGCCTTTAAGAACTTTTTATGTTTATTTTTTTCTAAATTAGTCAGTTTCCCTTTGAAAATAGCTAATTCGTGTAATGCTTGTGTTGTAGATTTACTTAACTGGATGTTCTCTTTACGTAACGCTTGAAGTTCAATTGCCATTTGTGATCTATGCCCTTCATATTCACCAAAATGCACAGCGCCTTGATCTCCCATGATTTTCTCAAGTAAATATTTTAATCTATTCGCTTCATCTATATAGCTTTCAATATCATTTTCATATTCAGCAATTTTATACGATTTGATTTTACCTTTTAAAGATGTGATTTCGCTTTCTTTTTCTATGAGAAAATTCTGTAGTTTCCTGATTTTTGTTTTGAGTTTTGGGATTTCATGATCAGTTTCAGCTTCTTGTTCTTGAAACAAGTGTGCTAAACGAGTTTTCAATGTGTTGTTTTCTTCTTCAAATACTGAAGCTCGAAGTCGACAAGCCCAATAATCTTCAGAAAGCTTTTCACGATCATATTGTAGGTTTTTTGGGGTTAGCCGGGATATCCGAGACTCGTTGATATAAGTATTCCTGATTCTTGAAGAAGTGCCCGGCGTCCTTTGAGTTCTTGGAGTTGATTTTGTATGTATAACAAAGGAACAGTTGGATTTGGGATTAGAAATTAATGAGGATTGGTCTTCGCTTTCACATTGGGATGAAATAGTCCTATGGTTTCTTTGACGGATTATCATTAATATATTAAGAATGACAAATGTGTGGATTAAGAAAGGGACTTTTATTTTTTTTTGGCAATACTATGGGTAAGATATGATGAGGATAGGAAATAAGGCTTTTAGGATGTAAGAAGGGAAGAATTAATTTTATACAATTGAGAATAAAGGTTTTATGAATAGGATTTGATGTGTTTGTGCGTTAGCTTTTTTTGTTGCTAAAGCTCGATGATTTTTTATTAATTTAAAGAATCTATTGTTATATATATTAACTTTAGAGGAATGGGTTTATATTACTTTACATACTATGGTGATTTATTTTAATATAGTTTTCTAATTTAATAGTAGAATAGTATTATATGAACTTATATATAAATACTCTAAAATTCCACCTATTTTGTTATTTCAGCATTTAAATATAGCATGATTGGTTTTAAAACTAACATACATGTACTAAG
The DNA here is from genome assembly GCA_001970955.1 of Stentor coeruleus. Taxonomy (NCBI): domain Eukaryota; phylum Ciliophora; class Heterotrichea; order Heterotrichida; family Stentoridae; genus Stentor; species Stentor coeruleus. Next base: position 101,660 of record MPUH01000035.1, on the reverse strand, counting down.
CTTTTTCTTTAGATTCTTAACAGTTAGACCTATGTTTATAGGTTTGTGTTTAGATTATGTAGAATAATCATCAATCCTTTTATTCCTCATCTACATTCTTATTCTTCTAACCATATTTACCTCATAAGATTCTTATATTTTAAAATGCAAGGACCAAGCGCCTTTCCTAAACTTCCTGGTTTTAATCCTCATCATGACCCAACAATAATAATTATTCAGAAAGTAGATTACAAAAAAGTTAGCGCTAAAAAATAAGAAGATAATCGTGACTATGCAACTATTACTTAGGCTAATAAGCCTTTTCCTTTTTATCCTTTACCAAGAAGACCAAATGTTGAAGTTCCTATTTAGACTCGTATGATAGATACACAGTGGAGATCTAAAACACATTCTATTCATGCACTTTTGGATATTAATGAAATAACGGACCAATTCGAGCTAACTTTTGTTAAAATGGACCGGAAAATTCTTCGTTTTTATGGGTATTTCAGAGAGCCTGTTGTTGAAAGCGCTTTAGAGCATTTTAGATTAAGAAAACTTGTATTATTATTATCTTGAAGATCATATTTTATCTATTATTGAACCTAAGCGGATGAATAGTGCGACTCCGCAGGGGTTTTTTTTGAAAAGATAGAGTGTTTAAAGATGACCAGAGCGGCATACGTGTTTTGCCTTAGGATTTAAGAGTTGGCGAGAATGTTTTGATATACAGAAAAAACTTAAGACTTGTTGACTGTGATACTTATACTAGAGAGTTTTATGAGCATAATGGGTGGATTCAAGGACCAGAAGAGGAAATGGCAAATTATCATAAAAATACTATAAAAAATATTATAAAAAATACAATAAAAACATGTTAAATGATGCTTTTGGAATCAAAATAACAAGCAAAGAAGTCAAAGTCTGTGACCAAGCAATGAAGGACTTCCTAGAAAAGTCTTTAGGTGGGCGTCCTAAGAACCAAAAGCAGTTCCTAGACAACAACCGAAAAGTTCTTCGGTTTTATTGCAAAAATGGTGAAAACTACATCTTGCACTTCTACCTAGCAGATGACACAGTAGAAATCCTAGAATGTCACTATCCAAACGATGGGAGAATTGAATTCCCTATATTGCTAAGAAGAAACAAACTACCAAAAAAATTTGCCATCAGTCAACCTGTCCAAACTCCAGAATCTGAATACTTACAAGAATATGAAATTGAACCAAATATGGTCCTTACTATTGATGGTAGAGAATATATTATTGATAGCGCTGATGAATTTACTGCTGATTATTATAGAAAATATTATTCAAAACTTTTTCCAATTGGTCCATTACAAGACTCTCTTCCAAGAGAAGTTAATAATATAGTAATTCTTTTTTTTCTTCAAATATAAAACTTATATATTATTATAAAACTAAAATTCCACCACATGATGGTCTTGGTAGCGAAGAAGACTCATTAGGGTATATTATAGGCTTATTCTCAAACCTCCAAATAAAAATTATTTCAAATTTATTGACAATTCTCATAAAATCCTCAGATGGGTAAGTAAATTTAACTCACCACAACCTGAAGATATTTAAAAGAGGTTTATTGTAGGATCTGATGTTGTCATCAATAGTTATCGTTTTCATATAGAATCCTGTGATGATTATACCAAGAAATGGATGTTAGAAAACTATCAAAGGTTTTAATAGATAGATTCATAAGTAGTATTTTAAAATGACATCTTTCGAGCTCTCAACACTACAAAGCATCGAGGAAAGGATAAAGACTATCAAGCAAGTCACCGAAAGAATAAAAACCTCTCGGGACCTCTGCCTTCAAAAAATCAAAAAGTACGAGAAAGAAAATTTTGACCTGATTTCTGAAAAGCAACAATTGTTATCTAAACTACAAAGTTTGAATAAACTTCAGAAATCTACCCAAAACATTGAAAGCACATTAGATGAGCCTTCATATAATAAATTATCATTAAGAAAAGCTCATCGTGAAAAACAAGAGAAATTGAAATCTAAGAAAAAGTGGGAAAGTTTAAAACTTTCTGAAGACAATGTTGTATATGAAGTCCCTAGTTTTGAGTATGGTAAAAAAGATGAGTTGAGTGTATCAACCCATGAATGTGATTGTGAGGTTCAACAGATATTAGCTAACAGTCAGTTGAGCACAGCCCTTTCAAAAAATGCATCACCAAGGTATACCCCAGGAACTTTTAAAAGTTTCCCAGTAATAAAATTCCACATCCTGCCGTTTATATTTTAATTACCCTTCGCAGTTAATTTGTGTTTGATTTTATGAATTAAAAACAGTCTGATTTTTTAAATTTCATACTTAGTCATTTGGGAATATTTTTACTTTAAGGAATTTTTCTTGAGGGTTTATTCCAAATCAGGTCACTTTAATTTCCTTTTTATAATTTCCCGCCAGGAATTTTTCATAAAACTTCAACTTTTCCACTAAAACCTCAACGAATATTTTTTATCTAATTTAAAATTCTATAATTACCTAATTAAGAATCAGTACCTCTTTTCTTGCACACATAAATATAGTGAACATTAGGTTGATCCTTATCATCTGTAGCCAAAGCTGCATTACTAGCAATAGTTGGTTTCTGTACCTGATGTACAGTAATTTCCCAATTAAACTCAGGCTTATCTAAATATGGATATCTATGTGGTGGTTGTCCATATGATATAACAATATAAACACCAGTAGGTGAAAGGACCCTATACGCTTCAGAAATCATTTTCTGTGCATGAGCTGTTGAGTTTTCTCCACATAAAACCGCATCTAAAGTCCCTTTATCTAAAGCCGCATCAAAAGTTTTATCTTCAAATTCCATATTCCTACAGTCCATATGTAAATATCTCATTGATGTCTTATCCCTATACTTCTCTTGCATAGCTTTAATCACAACTTGGCTTATATCAATATTAATCGAATTCAAATACCCATCATCATACATTTCTTCACTCAAACGTGAATTCCCACACCCAATATGCAAAATCTGTTGTGTTGCTGAAATATATTGAGTAATAACATCTTTAACCCCACTCCATCTTTGATACCAATCAAAAGGTTCAGCATCTCTTGTATACCTTTCTTCCCAATACTCAGCTTTACCATATTGCGCCATATTTTATATAAAGATTTGAATTCTAGAAATATATTTTTGTATATAAGTTTAGGGTTATGCTTATAGATTAACAATCCCATTAAAATTTTTATCGCATTTTCTGAAATCATCACAAAGGAGGATTTTTTGAAGGAATTTTAAAAGCTTATAAAGCTCAGTATCGTTTTTATCCCCATACCAGCTTTGGATTAAAATACCGTTTTGTTTTTGATATAAGAAACTTGTTGAGAGGTTGTCTATAAGGAGGATATCTTTTAAAGGTTTTTTGAGGATGTTTAGATCTTTAATAAACCCATATTGTGATAAAACACAACTATCTCGATAATATCTTGCGCTTATATGTTTATGATTTGGGTCTATAAGATCGATTATAGTATCAGCATAATTTTTAGCACTTGCTGTGAAAATTATTATGTTAGCTAATGAACTAAGGATACGAAGGAAATCTTTAACATAAGGTCGAATACTAACTTTTATAGTAATTGTACTATTATCATGAAGTAAACGGGTTATTATATGATCAGGGGTTAGGTTTGTAGGAGAAGAATAGATTAAAGTTTCATCTAGATCTAAAGCTATGGTTTTTTTATATGAATGATTTTTGATAATTTTGATTTCATCTGGGGTTTTACGATGACGTAACAATGGACTGATACTTTCAAGCATTTTTGTTGCTGGGGTTTGGCTTAGCATGTGAAAGTCAATGTTTTCATATGATGAAGATAAATGACTGAGTTCTCTAGGAGAGTATTTTTTATGGAATTTAAGCTCTGATTTGCTATCATGACGTAAGAAAGTATTTGATGGTTCTTGAGATGAAGGGTCTCTAGGGCTTGAGTTTTGGTTTATGGGTATAAGATTTACATTTGGTTTATGGGGTATTGGGCTTAATAGATGCAAACTTTGGGGTTTTGATGATGGTTCTTCATATGATGTTAAAAAATTATATGCTTCAAGGAGCTTGTTTTTATTGTTGTATTTATGGATTATTGTACTTTTACCTGCTTGGACTAAACTTTGGCATAGATTTACTGGCTTTGACAATTTATCGGTTTGAGGCTTGATGAGGAAGTTTTTGTGGATCATTTGTAAAATGCAATGATTATATTAAATTATAGATAAAGATTTTGTATGGATTATTTAGATGATTATTTGGTTTAAAAGAATATTTTGTTGGGATGTAGGATTTTTATGATGTATTTAAAAAAAATTGTATTGGGAATGCTGGATCCTTTAGTTGGGTTTTTTTTTTATTGTTTTTGTTGATTGGTTATGGACATTTTATATGGATGTGCTAGTACTGGATGCCTTTGTCATGTAAGAATTTTAATTATGGAGAATTTTGATAGTATTTAAAGGATGAATGAAATTATGTGTAATGGAAAGATGGAAGTACGAAAAAATGGGAAATTATGGTTATATTTATTGAATTTTAGATTTAAATATAAAGATATGAATGTTTATATTTGTATATCACAATTTATATTTGGTATTTAGTAAGCATTTTTAATAAAAAGTAGTTAGGCTTTCTTAGTAAGGCTGAAAGAAAATGAGTAGATTTTATGTGTTGATAATATAATTTTTTATTGATCTTATGAAATAAAATTATTAATTTTAAAGTTTTTGTTTTGAAGTGAGCGAGCATTATGCATATAATTTTAATCAACTTAGTTACTACTCGCTAAAGTTCTAACTAAGTGTAATATTATTTTCTGTTATTATCTAATATTCTGACAAAAATCCAACAAAATCTCTCCTTCACACTCCATTCTTCACCCAAATCTTCCTCTAAATCCCATTCCTAAACCTTCTAATCCCAATCCTCAACTCCCTAATCATTTTATTCTTTAAGTCAAATCTGATTGGCCAATAAACAAAATCTATCAAAATTAAAAAAATGTCCTCAAACTCTTATAATACCAAAAGAAATGGTAAGACTTATTTAGGCAGGAGGAAAAGGTAAAGGTGGAAAAGTTGCAGCAGCAAAGCATAAACGAGCTCCAACTTCAAGATCAATAAAAGCTGGTCTACAGTTTCCAGTAGGGAGAATTCATAGGCTTTTAAAACAAAGAATGTTAGCACATCATAGAGTAGGGGCAACAGCAGCGGTTTATGCAGGGGCAATTTTGGAATACTTAACAGCTGAAGTTTTAGAATTGGCAGGTAATGCAAGTAAGGATCTTAAGGTAAAAAGGATTAGTCCAAGACATTTACAGTTAGCGATTAGAGGTGATGAAGAACTTGATACACTGATCAAGGCCACGATATCAGGAGGAGGAGTTATTCCGCATATTCATAAAAGTCTTTTGTTGGCACCTAAAGAAAAACCATTGGAAGCTTAAGTAAAAAAAAATATTCAGATAATTATTAGAGGTGGCCTTTTAAGCTAGGTTTGATAAGGTTTTTAGAAAGGTTAGGGTTTTTAAAGATTTTTAAGATAAGTTTTGTATGTTGTAGATTGGATTTAGATATGGAATGAATATGGATTTTTAGAGTTTGGTAGGGTTTGGTAGGGTTTTTGGATTTGGAGTAGGAGTAGGAGTAGGATTTTTGTAATTTATATGATTGAGTTAGGCTTTTTTAGATATGAATTTTGGATATGAGATTTTTTGTTTTTGGTTAAGGGTTTTTAGTAGAAAAGGGTGAGAAGATTTTTTGGAATGTTTTTGAAAATAAAAAAACTCTGAGGATTTTATTTAAAAATATACTTAGACTATAATAAATTATTTTGGGCTTATAGGTTTATTTGATATAGATTAAGATTATTATCACTATCATCAGGTTAAAGTTTTATATTATAAAATTCGCTTTTATCTTTTGATTTTATCACAAGTTTGCACTGATAATATTACTAAAATTCTTAATAAAAAAAATCATCATTCATGTTTGTAGTAAAAATAATTTTCAGTTATACCAACTTTCTCATAATAAAAGTAATAATCTAAAATTCAGCAGATACAAACAATAATAACCAAAATCAAAAAGTTCTTTTCTCATATTAAAATTCTAGCAAAATTGACAACAATCCATAAAAACAACATAAAATACTTATATAAACATAACAAAATGTCATGGACATTAGCTTTAGTAGGAAGCATGATTATAGGTCTCTTCACCTGGTACTTTTTAAAGAAATCTAAGCCGAATTTTAACTCAACTGAAGTTAATCCAGAAAGTTTAGGTCATCTTCATATATATGTTGGTGCACAAACAGATCATGCAATGAGTCTAGCTGAAACCCTCTCTAAAGAAGCACAAAAATATCATTTCTCTCCACACATCATAAGACTTGAGAACTTTCAGATTCTTGACTTCAAAAAGCATGATTTTTGTGTTCTTATATGTTCTACACAGTCTGATGGAACTCCTCCAGAAAATGCTGTAAAATTCCTCAAATGGTTAACAAAATCAGCATCATCTTCAAATGAAAACTTAAACAATCTATCATACTCGGTATTTGGTTTAACTAAATCATCTTATAACAACACTGCGATAAAGATTATAGAAAGTCTTGAAAACCTTGGGGCTATTGAGTTAGTAAAATCAGGGTATTCGGATGAGAATGATTTTTCAGCATTCCAAAAATGGATGAGTGAGCTTTGGAAAGTTCTTCCGGGGCAAGTAAAATCATCAAGAAGAACAACTGTAAAAGATACTGAGTATTTAGAAGTGGCATTGCATGTCCCATTAGCAAAACCTAACCCAAAAATCCAATACGAAAAAGCTACAAATACATACCTGGCAAGCAAAGATATGAAAATATTAAAAATCAAAGAACTGAAGAGAGATCCAGAATTCTCAGCTCTAAACGTAGAAATCGGTCAAGGCTGCCCTTATGAAACTGGGGGTAAAATCGGTATTTTCCCTGAAAACGACGAAGAGATCGTGCGTGAAATCGCTGCAATCCAAGGTTACGACCTTGAATTATCTTTCCAATTCGTTGCTACAAATACTCAACACCCATTTCCAACGCCAATAACAACCCATGAAGCTCTAGTCAAGTACTGTGACTTGACTTCTTTGCTTCGTAAAAAAACACTAAAAAAACTTGCGCATTTTGCCCAAAACCCTGAAGAACAAGCGAAAATCTCAACACTTTCTTCCCTAAAAGGTAACGATGAATTCAAAAGAAAACTTCAAGAGCCAATGCTAACAGTTGCTGATTTCTTAAAACTATTCCCATCAATACGTATTCCAATTGGAGTATTAGTACAAATATTAGATCGTATAGAACCAAGATATTATCATATAGCTTCATCATATAAAAATAGTCCAGATAATATTCAAATCGCAGTTGAAGTTCTAAGAGAACGAACTTGTGAAGGTAAAGTTAGAACTGGGCTTTGTTCAGGTTATTTAGAAAAAATGCATTTTACTGGTTTATATAAAAACATCAAAGCTTTTTGTGTGAACAGCAAATTCAAACTTCCTTCAAATCCTTCTGTAATACACATGATATGTAATCGATGTGGGATTTCAGCTTTTAAAGGTATTTTATTAGAACTACAAGAACAATATTTTACTGGGAATGAGTCGCATCAAATAATATTGTATTTAGGATGTAAAAGCAAATCTACACAGTTTATATATAAAGAGTATATTGAAAAACTTATTGCCCCTAATGATAATATGGTACTTGAGTTTCAGTATTTACCAGAAAAATATGGAAAAGGACCTTTTATTATTAGACAGATGTTTGCAGCTTTTTCTAAGGATCAGGCACAAAAAAGAACTTTAAGGGATATTTTGCTAACGAGACAAGAGAATATATGGGAAAGTATTTATAAATATAATGGATGTGTTATGGTATCTGGATCTGCGGCTATGGGGAAAAGGGTTAAGGAATGTATTATGAATATTGCTAGTGAACATTTAGCTGAAGAAGCAGGAAAGTTCTTGGAAAAACTTGTGGCTCAGAATNGTATTATGAATATTGCTAGTGAACATTTAGCTGAAGAAGCAGGAAAGTTCTTGGAAAAACTTGTGGCTCAGAATAAGTTTATAGAGGAAGTTTGGAATTGAATATTAATAAATATGAGGATTTGTATGCTGATTTTATGTATAACTATATAATATTTCATATATTTTACTCTTTTATCTAAATCAAAATCATTACCTTAAAAACCTAATACCATCTTAAATTCCACAAACTATAAAAAAATCAAAATCCTCACTCCATACAAAAAAATCTTAAATAAAACCTAAAAACCTCTTCATAAAAATTATCTATAATTCCTTCCTACAAATTTTACAACCTCCTAATCATCTCTTCAATCATTTAAAAACTTTCAATTCTCGAAATCACCAAAACTCATCATCATCCCAAAAAAAAATTTTAAATCCAATATTCCCAAACCTCTTCTCTCAAATAAATTTCTCTTAAAATTTCCTTCTAATCATATCTAAATTTTCCCTAAAAAAAACTTCCCTCTTATATTACATCTATATTAAATATGTTTAAGAACACATTCCAATCTGGGTTCTTATCCATCCTTTACAGCATTGGAGCTAAACCCTTACAAATCTGGGACAAAAGTGTTCGTAATGGTCACATAAAACGTATCACAGATACTGATATCCAAAGCTCAGTTCTCGAAATCATGGGCACAAACGTCTCAACAACTTTTATTACATGTCCAGCTGATCCAAATCAAACTTTAGGTATAAAACTTCCTTTTCTTGTTATGATTATAAAGAATCTAAAGAAATATTTTACATTTGAAGTTCAGGTACTTGATGATAAGAATATAAGAAGGCGATTTAGAGCATCAAATTATCAAAGTACAACAAGAGTTAAACCTTTTATATGTACAATGCCTATGAGACTTGATGAAGGCTGGAATCAAATCCAGTTTAATTTATCTGATTTCACTAGGAGAGCTTATGGGACTAACTATATTGAAACACTTAGGGTACAGTTACATGCTAATTGTAGGTTGAGAAGGATTTACTTCTCTGATAGATTGTATTCAGAAGAAGAACTACCTCCTGAGTTTAAGCTATTTTTACCGCTTCAAAAACAATAGAGGTGATTTAGTTAAGTTTATGGCAATTCTCAATTAAGTTATAGAGTTTTTGATATTATAAATTGTTAGAATAGATTTTTATAATTAGGTGTTGTTGGGTGGAAGAGTTAATTAGGAGAAGGTTTAGCAAAGGGTAAATGAATTGAGAGTTAGAAGGGAAATTTAAAAATTTTGTCTGGATATGTGGAAGATTAGAAATATTGTCATTAATTTATATTTACTGATATATATACTTCACATCAATCTTTGTAACTTCAAACACCCACAACTGTTTACAAATCCAAAAAAAAATATGACTACCTTTCTTCATACCCTAATATAAAATCCTAACTTTTTCCTAAAAAACCCTCACATCATAAAGTCCTCAAAACACATTCTAAAAAAATCCAAACATATCTCAGGATAAAAGCCTATCTAAGCTTTTTGAAAAATCTTCCTATTAGCTAAAGTAAAATAATAATTAATGGCTGACGTCCGTGCCGCAAGAATCAATGCCTTAGCTGCATCTCGAGACTACATGGTTGATCCTATAATAGATTATCGAACAGTTATTGGTGTAGAAGGCCCATTAGTAATTCTCGAGAACGTGAAATTCCCAAAATACGCAGAAATCGTCAATGTTCATTTAGGAGATGGGACAATGCGTCGAGGACAAGTATTAGAAATTTCAGGAAAACGAGCTGTTGTGCAGATTTTCGAAGGTACTTCAGGTATTGACTCTTTAAGAACCCGTTGCGAATTCACTGGTGACACTATGCATATGCCTATAAGCGAAGAAATGCTTGGAAGAACCTTCAATGGTTCAGGTAGGCCAATCGATAAAGGTCCTCAAGTTTTAGCTGAAGAAATGATTAATATCCAAGGGCAGCCAATCAATCCTTATATGAGAGTTTATCCTAAAGAAATGATCCAAACAGGCATCAGCGCTATTGATGTCATGAACTCAATTGCCAGAGGACAAAAAATCCCCCTTTTTTCAGCAGCTGGTTTATGTCACAATGAAATCGGTGCTCAAATCTGTCGTCAAGCTCAACTTGTTAAAGGTAAAGGTGTTATGGACCATTCTGAAGAAAATTTCTGTTTAGTCTTTGCCGCAATGGGTGTTAATGCTGAAACTGCACGCTTTTTCAGAACAGACTTCGAAGAAAATGGTGCTATGGATCGTGTTGCTTTGTTTATGAACCATGCTGATGATCCTACAATAGAAAGAATTATTACCCCAAGGTTAGCTTTGACTACAGCTGAATATTTAGCTTATGAACGTGAATTACATGTTTTAGTTATTATGACTGATATGTCTGCATATGCTGATGCTCTTAGAGAAATCTCAGCTGCTCGTGAAGAAGTCCCTGGCCGAAGAGGTTATCCAGGGTATATGTATACTGATCTTAGCACTATATATGAACGTGCTGGACGTGTTAGTGGAAAAAATGGTTCAATTACTCAGTTACCTATTTTGACTATGCCTAATGATGATATAACACATCCAATTCCTGATTTAACTGGATATATTACAGAAGGACAAATTTTTATTGATAGAAGTTTACATAATAGACAGGTATATCCACCTATTAATGTTTTACCTAGTTTATCACGTTTAATGAAAAGTGCTATTGGTAAAGGAATGACTAGGATTGATCATCCATTAGTTTCTGATCAACTTTATGCTAATTATGCTATTGGGAAAGATACACAGGCTATGAAAGCTGTCGTTGGTGAAGAAGCTTTGACTGCAGATGATTTTTTGTATTTGGAGTTTTTAGAAAAGTTTGAAGGCAAGTTTTTGACACAGGCTTTGAATGAAAATAGGAGTATTGAGGAAAGTTTGGATTTAGCTTGGAGTTTGTTGAGGATTTTCCCATTGGATAAACTGAAGAAAATCAATACTGAGGATGTTAAAGCGTTTTATAATAGGGAGAATCAGTTGGAAAGAGCTAGGAAGGAACAGGAAAACCTTAAGGAAAGAGTTAAAGGGAATTAAATTAGAAAAGATTAAATATGAGTAGGGTTGATAGGATTGTATAATGGTTTTATAAGGATTTATGAGTGTGTTTATAGATGCTAGATTTTGAGATTTTTGGTATTGGTTTTGGGTGTGTGACTAATAAAGAAAATAAGAAATATAGGATTATAGCTTCTTCTAGCAAGTTTATAAATGGAAACTGGGTAATAAATCTAGTTAACCTAATGATGAGTACTTTCTGTTAATAAAAATCTTGATAAAACTTAAATTACCATAAAAATCCTCTCCTTTCATTATATTTCAATAAATCTTCATATAAATTTGCATTAAATAACAAGTCTTCTCATCTGCATCATAATTTTATCTAACTTTACTACTGGTGTCTTCAAGAATCATTGTGGGACATGCAATAAATCTTGTAAGTCTGCAAAAAGATACATTTTTAACTATTTGCATAGTGACTGATTTGATCTAAAATTTTGCCTAGAAAATTGTATGCTTTTATATTAGTTTTAGTAATTTTATAAGTTTTTATTATATCATGAAGCTTAAAGTGTTTTTTGATAATATTTGCCATGGAGTTATAATAAATTCTATATATCTTTTACTATATTGGCATTTATTATTAATATTCTTATCCTTATTTGAAATGCCTATTTGTCAAATTTTCATTTATTCATCATATCCAAAGAAATGAATACACCTGATTCTATTTCAATAAGAAGTAAAAACTACCACATCCATAATTCAAACAATATCAAGATTGAAAACTCTTAATTAAGACTCATTTTCTAAGAAAATAAAAATACAATTCTAGATGAAAGAAATTTAATATCAAAAATGACCTAAAGGGTTTTACAGGTAGGAATAATTAGATGTATTTATATGATAATCTAATATACCTTTTTATGATTATTAAAGGAAGTTTGTTATAAGTTAAAAAGAATATTATTGAATTGAGTATTTTATATGCTGAAATCTTATATACTAAAATGTATCTCAATATAACTCTTAGCATATGACCTCTTAAAATCATATCCTTATCTAAAATCCTAAAGCCTAAATCTAAAACTAAAGCTTTAATCTCAAATTTCAATTTCCTCAATACCAAATCCCTTAAAACCAAATTACCACCTCCCTCAAAATCTCCATCAAACTCATAATAAAACCTAATAATTATCTTTATCCCAGCATCTTCTACTCTTTTTCCTATATTCGGCATATCATCTTCCTCATAGCCAACATTTTTCTCATATAAAAATCCTTTACCCCTGTCCATTAATCCCAAAGATTTTATTATATAATAGTTATATAATATATTACATACACTTTTCATATATATCCTTTACAAAATATACTTTAAAAACCCAAAAAAATTCTAAGTCAATCCTTTGTAATTTTTACAATTTTTCTTTATAAAAATCTTTATATTCTTAATTCACAAATTTATCTTCTTATATATTTTCTAATCATAATATCTATAAAATCAGTCTAATTTTATGCATTTTTATAAAGACTTTATGTGTTTTTTTGATATACATAAAAATCATGGCCTCATATGATACTTATATTGAAGGAAATTCTAAAAGAATATTTTCAGCAAGTCCTTTACAAGTATCTTCACTTAAGAAACAATATTTAAGATTGATGTCACCTGGAAAAATACCTGAAGTGTTAAAACAAGTTGAACAATTGCCGAATATTGTCCCTGGTTTTTGTTTGAAAAGAAGCAAACTTAAGCCGATAGTAGGTCTTAAGCAAGGTAGAAGGAAGGCTTCGTTGACTTTTAATTGCGAATATATGCAGACGAGGCAAAGAGCTAAAACAAGGACTAAAAGTAGGAAGGTTGTTATGAAAGAAAAACTTCGACTTAATAACTTGTAAATATTGTGTTGATACTTGGGATTATATTTTTATAAAGCTTTTATGTGCTGATATTTGTAGATTTTTTAAGGAATTGGCTGGTTTCGAAGAGATGAATACGGTTAGTTGTAAATTATGAAAAATAGATTTGCTGTTAATTTTTATATAAAAGTTTATATGAGTTATTTTATGATAGTAAAATGCTAGGATGAGTGTATTTTTATTGTATGCAATCAGAATGAGTTTTTTTGAATGTATCAAATACTTGTGGTATTAATTTTTGATATTAAGATATTGATTATTTTATAAACTTTAAGAGATAAAATGTGGTAATAAAAGTTTTGATATTGAAAATATACTGGAAGTTTTAAGTAGAATAATAGNATAAAAGTTTTGATATTGAAAATATACTGGAAGTTTTAAGTAGAATAATAGGAATCAAGTTTAGAATTTATGGATAACTTTTTATAGATAACTACGATTTCCATTAATATAAAAATTTAAGTATAAAAAAATAACTATTTAAGCCAGTTTTCCAACTTTAACAAAATATTAAATCCTTCATTCCCAACCTATAAAGTAGCTAATAATAAAGTATGAAATTCATTCTCCAAAATCTTTCTTATTTTCTAATAATAATATAAACCCTAAAAAAAAATCATATCATCCAATTTCAAATTTTTGATCCTAAATATACCCTTTAATAAAACTTTTCATTAACAAAAGCCAAATTAATTTCAAAAAAAGCATAAAAATTCAATTGAGCAACTTATTACTAATAATTTATGGTTTTTCCATGCATAAGCTTGTAAAACATATCTGGTGGTAAAGAAGATACTTGCTGTCTAAGTTTCTTGTTCATTTTTTTCATTTTCTTTGGGTCTTTGATCACTTGGAACGACGAGCTCTTGAATTGGTTTTTTTCTTTCAGTTTTTTCTTAGCTTCACTTTTTTCTCTTCTTTTCCTTTTTACTTCCGACTTCTCATCTTTTAACTGTTTTTCATAATCCCTGGCTTCTTTGATCTCTGCTTTTTCCTTCATTTTCTGTTCATAGGTTTTCTTAGGCAAGCCTTCTTTCAATTCTGTATCCAAAGAATTAAATGGCTTTGAGTCAACTTTCCAAGGCTTTCCAGACTTGGGCATGCCCTGTAAAGTTTTTACCATTTATTATATGAAAAAAACTCTTGATAATCTTATCAGTATAATAAAATTTTTAGATTTATTATAAAAGGATAAAAACTTACCTTTAGGATTTTTTGATAGTTGAATTGAAGTTTTTGACCAGAGTTTTAAAGAAATTTATGAAGATTTTGATAGGATTTTAAAGATAGTGAAGGCTAATTAGATTTTTTGACTTAGATTATTACACAAGTTAGGTTTTGTTTATTGGAGCTAATGTTGCTTAGTTGGAAAATTAGATTGAGAATATTTATGAAGTTAATAAAGGTATTGGAAATTTGGTTAAGAATAATTATAATTTTTATATGTTTATTATATATATTTACTATCACTTGAATCTAATGAGGAAATAATTAAAGTTACATTTTCCTATCTTTTAATCCTTCAATCAAACAATTTTTTAATTCCAGGTATTCTAAGAAATGCATATACTAATAATACAAAAAAAAAAATAATCATAAACTATTATAATTCCAATGTATATTTTTATAAGAAATTTTTTATAATACCAAGCGAAGATACATAAATATGTTTGAAAGAAAAGTATTAGCTGCTATTCTCATACTTATTTTATACTTTTTCACAAGTTTTTTCATACTAGAGCTCTATGAAAGCTTTAATCCTGAATCTCCCAAATCAAACTATTATCCAGCAGCAGGATATTCAACCAAATGGATGATCCAAAACTATAAATCATCAAAGACAAAATTCAAACTAAATCAATCAAACAACACATTAGATTCCACAAACTATCCAAATAATAATTCCTCTATAAACAACACAAATAATACCCAATGTTTTATTCCTAATTACGATTTCACGCCTGAAGAAATTGAAATTTATTTCAAATACAAATCATATGGAGAATGTTCTGGTAAAGATAAAGACAAGAATAAAATCGAAAACAATATTCTCATTGCATCATGTTATAATAAGAAAACCCCTAAAATCTATATAGATGATGGGTCACAACAATTACTAGGAGGAAGCATGTCTTCTTTAAAATTCCAAGGGGGAGCAACTAGGAATATCGGTATTGGTGAATATGCTATAATCGAATGTGATAAAAAAGAAAAATACGCTTTTGTTATAAACAAATTCAAAGAGTCCGTATCATTAAAAGCTCAAAAAATCCGATATAATCTTTTACAAAATAACTCAACAAAACCTATTACTGTACTTTTACTTATCTTAGACTCAGTTTCTAGAGGTAGTGCAAAACGTAATTTCCCTAAAACTATGGAATTATTACATAAAGGATTATCTGAATCTCCATTTAATAACAAATTTTCTGTATATGATTTTGATAAATCTGGGGTTTTTGGGTTATCAACAAGACCTAATATTATTCCTATATTATATGGTCAAAATGTTAGTTATCATGATATGTATTTAAAAAATGCTAAACTTAGTATGAGTAATCTTAATCCAAAATATGCTGAATTACAAGAAAATGCTTTATGGATGTATTATTCAAAACTTGGATATGTGACTATGTTTTCTTTTGAAAGTGTTTTAGATTATTTACCTAAATCAACTGGTAGGATTATTTATGCTGATCATGCACTTGCTAATTTTTGGAAAGCAGCTAAGAAAGCTTTTGGGTATTCTGAGTTTATTGAAAATCAAAGGTGTTTAGGTACTCATAATGCACATTATTATAGTTTTAATTATACGGCGCAGTTTTTTGATAATTATAAAGGACATAATAAGTTTGCTTATATTCACACTTTGGCTGCTCATGAGAATAGTGGAAATGTGCAAACTATTGATCAAGACTTGCCAAAATTTTTAAAACATATACTGAAACTTCATATGAATAATAATGAAGACCTTCTTATTTACTTCATGTCTGACCATGGCCGAGGTGAATCCTCTCTTATTTTCTCACAAAAAGGGTATTTCGATCATCGACTGGCCTTAAACTACATAATCTTAAACCAAGAACTTGAAAATTCTTTAGGATCCCAACAAATCCTCAAACACAATTCTAAACAGTTATTAGGCCGATATGATATAAATTTATCTTTAAAATCCTTAGCCCATCATCCATATGGGGGAATGAGCCAAGATGAAAAAACATCTATAAAAAAATCATACAACATAAAAGATCCCGTCGATATTTTCCATGAAAAAATAAGAACTGATAGGACTTGTGAGGATATTGGAATTAGTTATGATATGTGTTTATGTAGAGATTATGAAGAAATAGACTATGAAAATCATGAGGAAACAATTATTATGCAAAAAATTGTTGAAATTTCTAGAGAGTATTTTTTAAATAAAATAGATGGGCGTTTTATTTGTGAAGAGCCTAAAGTTAATGAACTGATTTATGGGGTTAAATTTTTTTTGAAATATAAAAATGATGGGTGGGATAGTAATTATAGATTGGTATATGAAGTGCAGAATGATAATAATGTTTATGTTTCAGCTAATTTTGCCACAAGGGAAAGAGTTGAGGCTTTAAAGCTAAAGAAAAATCCAGACTTGCCTTATGATTATTTTTTCGTTGGCGAAACTGAAGCTTTTATACAAATTGAAGATGTGTGGATTAGAAATATGTGTGGTAAATCTTTGTGTGTGTGTTAAGATGATTTTAGGGAATATAATATTAGTAGGATATTTAATAGATTTTTTGTGTCTATAATTAAATCCAAAATTTTACTTTATAATAATATAAATAAACTTCATGATTATATTTTGATATAGAAAAATCTAGATATAACAAATCATGTTTTTATCAACTTTAAAGCAATTCTTAATAGTAATTATTATCTTATAAGCATAGTCTAATTGTAAATAGACATTTTATTTATCTAAACTTTTTATTATAAATCAGCTTAATCAGTAATATTATTTTTTTCACTATAAACTCTCTCAATTCATTTTGTCAAATTTTTATACCTAATTTCTTATATATTATTTATTCAATCTTTATAAAAAAATACAAATTTGTGATGCTTTTCATTTCTTAACCCTTTCAAAATTTTATTGTATTTCTTAGCATATTTCATCCTTACAACTGAATAATTATAATTTATTTTATATTCTTTACAAATCCTGATTTGTGATTTTAGTAATAATTTTTTAGTAGTAGAAATATATTATGGGGGAAAAAGAAAGACTTATTTTATACTCTACACTGTAAGTCTTATACAGAGCAGCTCTGAATTTTGTATTATTTTTTTTCACACTCAAACTATCTTTAAAAAAGCAAAAAGAAGAATATGAAAACATAAGCATCAGGTATACAAAATCTCATCTTATAAAAATCATCTTATCCATTCTCAATCTTATAATCTCACTAATAATTTTAGTCAACGATATGTTTGATAATAAAATTGACAACATCGTTGGTAACACAAGCTATACATTCTTATGGATTTTTACAATTATGATCCTCCGTAGAGAATACATAAAAATGGGCAAAACCTCTATAATCCTCATAATCTACTGGATACTAATCTTATCCCTACCTTTAGCTTCATTATGTTTTACAATATATAATAAAAACGCTATATACTCAGAACTTCGTCCTTTATCAATTCTTATATCTTTATTTTTCAATACTACTTTAATAGTATTTTGTTTAATAAAACCTATAGATATTGAAAATATATATTCAAGATCATCAACAACATATCAACAAATGCTTAAAACTTACTTTATAGAAGAAGAAAGTCTTTGGGGTCTTGAAAAAGTATATGATAAATTTGATGGGGTTATTGATAAAAACATATCAATAATCGAAAGAGAGAATATTAAAAGCATAATTATTAAAGAAACTAAAACTATTGAA
Organism: Stentor coeruleus; assembly: GCA_001970955.1. NCBI lineage: Eukaryota > Ciliophora > Heterotrichea > Heterotrichida > Stentoridae > Stentor > Stentor coeruleus. Next base: position 83,705 of record MPUH01000035.1, on the reverse strand, counting down.
GAAGATTCAAAGACTGTATTTATTTATGTTATGGAAATCTGCTATGGGAAAACAAAAAATTTGACTAGGACGGTTATGAGAAGATATAGAGAATTTATTGAAATGTTTCATGATTTAAAAATCTCTAACCCAGATAAAATTTTCCCTGAATTCCCAGGTATGACAGCGACTAAAAAAGATGTAACTGTAGAAGTTTTAAAAAAACGAGGGATTTTTTTTAATGAAATGCTTGAGTTTATAGTATCAGAAAAACTTAATAGTCCAATTTTGAATATTTTTTTAACAAGTGCTGTAGAGTCAGAATTCATAAAAATAAATAAAAAAGAACGTATTATGAGCACAGTTCAAGAAACAAATTTTTTTGTTTATATATCGAAAGTTACGAAGGAGAAAAAAAAATTTATGATCTATGCAAGATATGAAGTTATTGTTCAATGTGGGAAATTTAACACAACAACTTATCATCGTTTTTCTGATTTTAAAGAATTAAGGAAATATTTATGTAAAAGATATAGGAATATAGGAGAACTTCCTGAAGATTATATTATGAAATCGTCGATTAACCCAAAAGTGATAAGTGAGAGGAAAATTAGATTGACAAGTTTTTTACAGTCGTTGTTGGATAGGCAGGATTTGAAAGTAGATGCAGAAGTTGTGAGATTTCTTAAGTTGGATAAGATTGTTATACCTAATGAAATTAATAAGTAGTTTTAGATTTAATTGGCGATTTTTTTTGAGAGGATTTGTAGGTTTTAATGGATTTTTTGCTAGTGTAATTAGATTGAATGATAAAGTTGTATAGGATATAAGGAGTGATGGTTATGATAAATGCTTTTGAAAATATAGATTAAAGGTTATGAATTTTTAAGAGCGAATATTCTTATATATAAAATATTATTTTCCAAAAAAATATATGAACAAAAGATCATTAGCTTAGTTTTTTAAAAATTAGATAATGATGCTTTGAAAATTTCCCTTATTTTATTCGAATTGTTAAGCATTGAGATAATTTATTCTTATATATTTTATTTGGAGTCGGTTCAACAAATTTATCTTTTTTTCTTCTAAATTGTATTGTTGGTTTTTGAGGTCTAAGTTCTTAAGGTTTATTTTCTTTTATGAGTATCTTAGTTAAAGGTATTTTCAATTTGAAATTAGCATTTTGATTACCATATTCACAGGATTTTGGGATATGCATTTATGTTTTAGATAGAGAGGTAAAAGTTTTTAGATATAGATTTAAAGGAATTTATATCATTAAAAAACTCAAAAGCTAATGTATATTAATAAAAAATAAACTTAAATAATAGCTGTTACCATATCAGTGATCCTCTTCATATCATAAATCAATTCTTTGCCACCATACATACTCAAACTTAACCTCATATTTCCACTAAAAAACATCACCAGCCCTTCAAATATCCTTATAATATGCAACCATAAACCTCTCTCATCCTAATTCTTATAAACCTTTATCAATAGCCTGTCTTACCAAATCAGAATTTATTTCAAGTCAAAAAACTTAAAAACTTGTCTAATTTCTCAAAATTTCTAAATACTATCTACTTAATACAATCCCCCTTAGAGGAACTTATAATAAAAGTTATATAATCAGTCACCGCATATCCTCACTTTTCAGATCAGGTCTGCCAGATCATCATTTATTTTTATAGCCATTACTCTAAATATGAGAAAACATGGGTTCCAATTACCTTTAAACAAATACCAGTTTATAGGAATCGGCCTGTTTTTTGGAGTGACTCTAGTGTTTTATTTACAGATTTATCCTTTGTTATCATATATGCAAAAACTTATAATCGGGATTTCATTTGCCCTTGTAGACTTTTTTGCCTTTGTTTTCTATGTGATAACGACTTTAATTGATCCAAGCGATATTACTTGTAAACAAAGTGAAGATTTTATGTATTGTACATTATGTAATGCCCCACGATCAATTGGGACTAAGCATTGCACAAGATGTAACAGATGTACTAATTCTTTTGATCATCATTGCAAATGGATAAACAATTGTGTAGGAAAAAAGAACTATAAAGAGTTTTTGATGATGATTATTTTAATACAAATACTTTGTTTGTTTTTTATAGGTTCAAGTGTTTTTGCTATTATAAGATTTACTCAAAGACCTAAGAATGAGATTTTAGGTATTAGTGTTTTGGCAACGTTTATGATACCTTGTGTATTTACGTTTGGATTTCTTGCCCATTTGACTGGATTTCATGTGTATCTTTTGGTTAAGAAAATGAGTACTTATGAATATGTGATAAGTAAGAAGAAAAAAGCTGGGGCTGTGTATCATAGTGCTGAAAAGAATATTGATGAAACTATTGTGAGAACTGAAATTTCTCATGTGAATAAGGATGAATCTTTAAGAGGTAGTAATTAAGTGTATAATATTTTTTTTAGGGTATGGGATGAGGATGAAAGTTTGATTGCGGATTTTATTTTTGGTATGAAGATTTTTATTTGAGATATAAATGAAGTTTTTATTAATAAGTGTATATATTTTAGGATAAAACAAATAGGATTCTGATATGAAGTTTAAAAATAGATGATTTTTTTATATTTTTGTATTGATTTTTGTACTTGATAATATCTTATAATTACTTGCATAGACTAAAGAAAAAATATCTTTAAAATATTACACAATACAAATATTCAGTATAGCTTTTCCAATTTTACCTATATATTTTTCCTATTAAAAATCCATAGTTTCCACAAAGACCTCATCAAATTATCTTTAATTCAAATAAATCCAAAAACTAAAACTAGCCACAAACTATATCATAATTTCAAATAACCACCCAAAAAAAATACCGCAATACCTTTTCGTATAATTTCTCAAGAACGGCCATTTTCCTTCTACTTACAATATTATAATAAACAAATGCGTGGGAATCGTCTCGGCTGTGGTCTTAATCATAGCATTGTCATTGGTCAAAACGAGCAAGTCTTTGTTTGGGGCAGGTCTATAAACGACGAGTTAGGAGTACAAGAACTTAAAGGTTTCGTCCAAAATACTCCTTATCTCTTCCAAACCACACAAGAAGGTTCATCATATACAGCTTTAGAAGTAGCATGTGGAGAGTCACATACAGCTTTACTTCTTAAAGATAATAGTCTTCCAAAGCTTAAACTTATATACCATCCAGTAATAGAAATATCTCGATATTTTCAAGCTGTCATAGAAAAATTAGCAAGTATACCTATATCAATGTCTCAATTACATGCAAGAGAATGGGGAAGTAAAAATAAACTTACAAGGGAACAAATAACAGATTTTTTTCATAAGTATTGTGATGAATATAATGAAGAAGTTGATGATATTATTGATTTAATTATGAGAGCAGGAGATTCACTTAGGCAAAAACAGAAAAAAGAAAAGTACTCGAGAAGGGAAAAATTAGGGAAATTAGGTCGACCTGAAAAAGAGAAGGAAAAAGATGAACAGAAAGTTTTTAAAAGTTCGATACCTTATAAGGAATTTAGAGATCAACTTTATGGGACAAGACTTGATGATGGAAGAGTTTTGACTTGGGGGAATAATGAAAATGGGAAGTTAGGAAGACCTATTGGCGAAGATAGGTTTGTTAGGTTTACGCAGGATGTGTCGATAACTAAAATTGCTTGTGGAGGAAGTCATTGTTTGGCGATTAGTTCAGGGAGGAAACTTTATGCATGGGGAGCTAATGCGTATGGGCAATTAGGGGTTGGAGATACAAATACAAGAACTGAACCGGTATTAGTGTCAATAGATGCTGAATATTTACTTGATGTTGCTGGTGGGGGATCACATTCAATGGCCCTATCCAAAGAAGGTGAAGTTTTTACCTGGGGTCTTGGTGAAGGTGGCCGTTTAGGTCATGGAGACTGTAACATCCAATTACACCCTAAGAAAATCGAAAAACTTTCTATTGTTGAAAGTGTAGCAGCCGGTCACTCTCATAGTGGGTGCATAATAAAAGGTGAAATCTACACTTGGGGTATTGGTACTTATGCTCGTTTAGGTCATGGTAACCTTTCTGATTTCTTCGAGCCGAAACTTGTAGAGTTTTTCAAAGGACGTTTTATGGAAAAACTCTGTCTCTCTTTTTTCCATTCAGTAGTTCTAAGTTCAAATGGTGAAGTCTGGGCATGGGGTAATTCTAAAAATGGAAGATTAGGTATCCCAACATCTTTTGGTGAAAATCAACTAGTTCCAGTTAGAATTGGTATAGGAAGTCTTATGAGTCAATGTAAAATCATCGATATTGCCTGTGGATATAAACATGGACTAGCCCTAGCAAAATCAGGACATCTTTTTGTCTGGGGTTGTGGCTTAGATGGTAAACTTGGCATACTCCCATGTTCAAATGAAGAACCTTTACCTAAAGAAGTTAAATTCCCAAAGTCTATAACCAGCGATAAAAAGAAAAAAAAAGAAGCAATTCCTTTAAAATCAACAGAAGCTGTATCTATATCTTGTAGTTATTTCAATACATATTCATTGACAAATTCTGGACAATTAATAATATGGGGTGGGAATACTAAAGGTCAATGTGGAGTTCCTATATCAGAAAAAGGTTTTAGTCTATGTGAACTTGAAGAAATCATAAAACATCAAAGTTTAGGTGATGATAAATTTAAACTACCATTTTCTTGTTCAGGAATCAAAGAAAATTTCTCAGCAGTGCCATTGTTATTAGATGAACTTAAAATGGAAAAATTTAAACAGTTGTCTAGTAATGGAGAATATGCTATGGCTGTAAGTCATGATGGTAAAGTTTATGTATGGGGTAGTAATGATCAAGGACAATTAGGTACAGGTTTTTCTCCAACAAATTCTTTTAATGATCATCCTGTACAGTTGGTGAATTTCAAACGTACAGAAATGAAAAATGTTTCATGTGGTCCTTATCATTCAGCTTTTCTTGCAGAAAATGGTGAAGTTTATGTATGTGGAAGTTCAGAAAATGGTCGGCTTGGCTTAGGTGAAAATGTTATGAATCCACAATCCCCATATCAATATATACCAAGAGTTATATTCGGATTACCAAATATAAAAAAAATATCTTGTGGAGTTTCACATACTGTTGCTATTGATTATTCACATGGACTTTGGTCTTGGGGAGGTGGATGGTATGGCAAATTAGGTTTAGGGAACTCATTAGATCAAATAACTCCTCAGCAAGTTCAATTAAAAAGTTTTTATCCACATCTTGAAAGTCATTTAAAAGATGTAGCATGTGGTGAGTATCATACTTTGCTTTTAACTTCATCTGGACATGTTTATTCTGCAGGATTAGGTATTTATGCTGGTGTTCAGCTTATGGGAAGTAATGAAGTTCATTATTTTAATAGACTAAGCAGTATATCTCAAGTAAGACATATATCTGTAGGTAGAGATCATTCTGTTGTTGTAACTAATAGAGGACAATTATATGGATGGGGGAGAAATAATTATGGGAAACTTGGAGAAGGGAGGAATAAAAAAGAAGATGAAGTTATTGATTGTAGGCAAATATTAGTAAAACAAGAGATTATATTTGATAAAGTTGCTTGTGGGAGTAATCATTCGGCTGCTTTAACTACTGAAGGGGCGATTTATGTATGGGGAGCGACATCTTCAGGAAGATTAGGTCTTGGAAGCCATTTTGAAGGTATTGTAAAACAGCCAACTGAAGTTGTAAGTATGAAACATTGGTTTAGAGAAAATGATGAACAAACGCTTATTGGTGGAGGAAAAGTTTTAGATGAAGAAGAACAATATTTATTACAAAGTATGTTAAAAAACGAACCTGTTGAACAAAATATTGAAACTTTATTAGCTGCTGATCAGAATATTGTATATAGACTTGAAAATTTACTTAATAAATTCTCACAGGTCAGGGCTGTACAAGAAGAAAGAGAAAATATGTTAAGTTATATTGAAAGTTTGATTGTCGCTAAAATTGAAAGCATTCCTAGTATATCAAATCCTGATTTTAAACTTACTCTTCCACCGATTATATCAAAGAATTTCCAATTGTATGAGTTTTTATTAGCTTGTATGCAAACACATCCTTGTTATATGGCTAAACTTGTTGAGCATAATCCTCATTTGCCTACTTCTGAAGTTGCTGGGATTTTTAAAGCGATATATGGGGATATGTCGAATAATCCTCAAAAACTTAGAAGATTAATGCTTTTATATAAACTGGTTTTGAAAATATCTGTTGCGAATACTGATTTTCAAAGGTCATTGAAAATGAAAGCTGGGGATATTTCAGCGTATATTTATTTTTATTTATTACAAAGTCAACAGTGTAATAATATGTTTTATTCGATTTTAGCTTCGGAGATTATGAGGATTGTTAGAAAAGCTAGTCTTAGTTCTTTACCTAAAGAAAAAGAGAAAATCAATGCGGAATTAGCTGAAGCGGAAGATGAGGCTAGGAATGAAGAACGTGAAGGGGGAATATTAAGTAATGAGGATGAGAAGAAAATGGAGCAAGAAGAAGGGAAAGATAATGATCAGAAGGAAATTGTGGATTTGAATAAAGCGAGGATGGCTGAGTTGGAGAAGAGAAAAATACAAAAGGAAAAAAGTATGAGGTTTATTGAGCATGCAAAAGAAGGAACTCACAAAATCAGAGACGCACTAAATTTTAAACAACTTGAAGAACTTGGAGATCTTCCTCCAGAACTTAAAGCTATTTACGATGTACGTAAAGCTCTTTATATCAAAACAACAAAAAAAGTTAAACAAAAAATCAAACAAATCCTAACCCACGACCCAAAAGTTCGTAAAAGAATCACTTTAGCCCAAAAACTTTCAGATGAAGTCAAATTCATGTACAAAGATATCCCTAGTGTATTTCGTGAAAGATTTAAAGAACAATGCAATTCAACTGAAGGCCAGCATATTTTAGATTCAAAAATTGTAATGCTTTTTTTTGCACCTTTAGTTGAAATACTAAGAGAACCAATACGTTTAAAAAGAATGAATTTAGATGAATTCGATCTATCTATGGGTGGGAAAATAGAAAAAGATAATGAAGAAGATGATAAAGATCAAGAAAATATCAAATATGAAAGGCCTGACTTTGAAAAAATCATAAAAACATATGCGACTGGGCTTAATTTAGTTGCTGATTATATTGAAGATTTAGGTGAATGGAAAAAAATTACTGCAGAAGAGAATAAATCAGATTCAGCTACAAGTAATAAACAAAAAGCTGAGAGTGCGGCTCAGAAGTTTTTGAAACAATGTAAATATAGGAATAAACTTGTCCAAGAATTAACTAATGTTCCTGATTTGAATTTGACTGATTTGTCTCTTGGTGATATGCTATCATCAAGTTTAGAAAATGATGATTCTGCTTTGACTATATCTTTAGAAGATTTATGTCAGTTGCATATGCTGTTGTTTAATAATTTGAAAATCATCAAGAAAAACTTTGGAAAGGCAGACCCGGTGTTTATTATAATCAAGTCTTTAGGTAAAGTCAAGCCACTCTTCCAAAAAATCCTCTCAGGGGACACCAAAACAGTTAAACTTAATCTCCGACTTCCAATTCGTTGGCTCCTACGTGAAAAAGCTCTTCAAAGCTGTAGAGATTGTAAAACCCCTCTAACCTACTCCTTATTAAAAAACCCTCCTCCTGAAGAAATGGCTGATGTCCCATTAACCGTGCCAACCCTTTGGCGTTGTTGGTCTTGTGGTAACACCCAAGATGGTTGGCATATGAAATGTGCAGAATGTTCAGCAATCCGTCGTAATTTCCCAGAAGAAGCCTTATTTAAAAATTTCCAACAAACATACATAAGCCCAGAACTTGAAATGTTTACTCAAATCCTCTATGAAATTCCTCCAGTACCTCCAAGTGTAAGTCCATATAAATTTATATTAGATATACAAGAAAAACAACAATCAGGGACACATTTGTTACAAAAACTCAAAGTCTTTAAAGAAATACTAGAGGAAATCGGGAATTCTGAACTTGAACCATTAAAACGTGCTGAAGATAATATACAAAGATTAGAATATGAAGCAAAATATGAATATAATCTTAGGGCAAGTCATAAAGCTTATTTAGATTCTATGAATACAATGCTTGGGGATATTGAAGATAAAATTAAGCTTATATGCTTACAATTTAGTCAAAATACTATAGTAACTTTAAGACAAGCATCAATAGCTGTAGCTAAAGGGAAAAATACTATGGATTCTGGGAATTTTACATTGAAAAACTCAAAAAGAGCTCAAGGAAGGTTTACTGTTGATTACCTTTTTAAAAAGAATATTCTTGATATTTTAGAACTCCCTGAATCTATTAAAAAAAATACAAGTTTTTATTTTACTGAAGTTGATGATGGAGCTTTTGATGTTAGAGTTGTATTAAGGGAAGATAGGAATTATCTTTGTTTACCAAGAGACCCAATTGAAGTTAAAATTATGGGATTTTCTATAACAGTTGATAAACTTAAAGCTATGAGAAGGACTATGAACTTTAGAGCTCAAACATCTTTTGAACATGGGAAAGTGACTTTTAATGTTTTTCAGTTTGTAAGAATGCTTGGAAGTTTGCTTGGGAAATGCAAACAAGCTGACTTTTAATATATAAGTTTATTTTAACTATATAAATATGCTTGAAAAAATATTAGGAAAAGATCCTGATGAGGTTTTTTCCTATCAGACAGAGAAAGTGTTGATTATTAGGGACTTGTTACTTGCTATTATTGGTTTGATTTTCAGTGCAGGGGTTCTTATTTATACAATACTTTATGTGTTTTTAGTATTAGAAAGATATAATGAAAAAGGTATTTGGACTGGTTATATGTTTTATAGGCTCACTGGAAAAGGTTATTCTGATGATAATGGGTTGATGAAAGTTTGGGATCATGGAGACCTTTTATACCCTGAACAAGATAGTAAAGGGATTATGCTTGGTTTTGCAGTTCAAGAAGTAAACTCTCAGGAAATTGGATATTGTTTAGTTCCTTGTGATATTGATGATGATTGTCCGAATATACCCCCAAAATGTTATGGGCATTGTACTAGTAACGGCTATTGTGATGCACCAACTTGGTGTCCAAATATAGATGCTAATGGTACTGTTATAACTTATTATTATGTTAAAGGTGTTGAAAATTTCTTTCTAGAACTCTGGACAGGAATATATTTCCCTCAATTTAGTGATCATGAATATATAAGCTATAAAGGAAATAAACATGAAATATATCCCAAAGATAAAGCTACTCTTTTCCGTATTGGAGATATACTTTATGAAGCTGGTATTGAAAAAATTGAGGATATATATGAAACTGGGGCGATAATTGATATAAGTTTTTATTGGAAATGTGATACAACTTTATCTGACTGTATTCCTGAAATCCATTTTTCTCGTGATGACTCTGAAGAATTACCTATAATATATAAGTAATTTATATATAGCCGAATATATCATTATACAGAAGATGAACTTGTTAAAAGAGATTATAAAAGATTCACGGCAATAAAATTTTTGCTTAGAAGCTATGGACAAGGTTTTCAATTTTCACTATTTCTTACAGTTTTACAAGTCTCAGCAGGGCTTGCCCTGCTCAAAATGGGTCAGGTGCTATCTGATTTCATCATGTTGTACCTGTATCCAAATAGAGAAAAAAGAGAAGGATTTGCTATGTTTAAGACTGAAGACTCGGTTGATTTCAGTGATAAAGCTTATAAGATTGACTATATCAATTTCTTGAGAGAAAATCAGGACAAAGAACAAAAGGAGGATAGTTAGTATTATAATCATTTGAATCTTAAAAAGCGAACTATATGTAAAATGTATGTATTTTACTTTTATTTGTAATAAAAATATATGATTTTATAAATAGTAAGGACGGGTATTAGGTTGGGTTTTTGTAAGAGAGAGGTGGAAATTTGATTATAAATTTTTAAGCATTTGGAATGCAGATCATTTAATATCAATAATCATCTTCTAATTTAGTTATATTAGGTAAAAAAGAATCTCTTTAACTCTTAAAACTTCTACAAAGAGCATAAGAGACGTTCAAAAATTATCGACCTGATACAAAAATATCAGATAATTATCCTGGATTTTTCATACATATCCTAATTGTTTGAATATATTAAATTAAAAACTTTTTCGGAATAAAAAGTTAAAGTCTATAACAAAGTTTTTATTTAACATTATATTTTATTATATCTTCCATACCTTCCAATTTTTTTGACAAACTTTTGAAGATATATAGCAAAGAATATCCAATCACAATATTCTAATAAAAAACTAATCATTATAATCATTAATCTACCTATTAAGTTTCGCTACCAATTGAGCAATTCCTGATTCGATATTACTAAGTCTGTTATTCAAATTGTTTTCAACCTGTGATATTTTACGATCAAATTCATGTATCGACTCATGCACATCTTCAAGTTTAGATTCAATAAGCAATGCATTAATCTCTTGAACTTCTTTTAACTTATAATCAATCAAATCCGTACTAACATCATTAGCTTCCTTAATCTTTTCTTCCAAACATCTCTGAACCTCTTCAATCTTACTCTCAATTCTCTCATCACTTTTCAATATATTATTTTTCATCTCAGGGACTATAACTTTTTCCATCCCCAACTTACTTGAAGTAATTTTCTCCGATATATCTCCATAAAGTTTTCTCTGTAAAACAACCATATTTTCATTAAACCTCTCAATCTGCCTTTCTAAAAATATCATCCTTCCTTCCCAAGTCACATCATTTTTATCCTGCCCAACTTGTTTCATAATATGTAAATATCCAGTTTTACTTTTAGATCTTGACCAAAAAAACAAACTTTGTAATTCTAAACACATCTCAGCTTTTTCTTGATAATCAACAATCGTCCTTTCTATTTGAAATTGATCATGTGAATCTCCTAATATTGATATAAGTAAATTTAACATGACAATAACATTTATTATAGTTGCCATCATAAATATTCCAATACCAATAGATGATCCATTTTGATCTAAATCATATAAACCAAAGTTAAGACTGTATATATCAAGCCATAAACTAGTAAAAGTTAAACGATCTTTTTCTTTAACTGAATATAAAGCTCCAAACATAAGATTTGAATATGTAAACATAAGTAAAAAATATTTGACATCATTAAGAGAACGAAATATTAATTTGATATAATATCTAGTCCCATCAAACATACGAAAAGCTGTAAGACCTCTGATGAAGTTTAGGAATATAGCTATTTCTTCTAAATAATTATAATCTGTGTCTATTGTTAAAACACATAAACATGTAAAAGTTAATCGGCATATATCGATATAGTTCCATATATCATAAAAATAACTCAGCCCTGAAGTCATAAGCTGAGCACATTCCCATAAGAGCAACATAGCATTTATAGCAGCAAAAAACACAAAAATATAAGTGTTTGATTTGAATTGAAAAAGACATAATAAAAGCACAAGGTTTAAAAAATACATAATTGAATATAAAACAATCCAAAAAGTTATCGAAGACCATTGATAATTTATAAACTCTTGTATAAGCGTAGATTTAAATATTGTTGTATCTTTACAATATAAAACAGATTCTAATAACTCAATACATTTTTCTGATCCAGGACCATAAGGAAGTTCAAATAATGAGTATTTATAATAAATTGGGATCATTTCGATACTTGATATTTCCTTTTGGAAATCAACAACATGAGGTGTGAAATAAGTGTTGAATTTTATATATGGGAGTTTAAAAGTTACAGATGCAAAATAAGGGGTACTAGAAATTAATGATAGTTTTAATAGCTCACCAAGTCTTAAAGGGGAGTTTCTTAAGAGTATAGCAAAATCGTTTTGTATAGAAAATAATGAGGTATGGAGAACTGCTGATGTTGGATCATCGAAAAGTTTAATAAAATATTCAACAATAGCATCAACACATTTTTGATGCTTTTTTTTAGCTGCATAATATATAGGAGATCTACCAAATACATCACTTGTTATAAACTCTCTTACTATAGAAAATGCTCTTAAAAGGTCACTTTTACCAGTAAATGCGAAAATATGCGCAAGGGTGAATTTAAACTTGCTAATCAAAACTGAATTCGCTGATGGGACCATATAACTAAAAGAGTCTTCTTTTATTGAATCAATAACATTATAAAAAACTGATGCTACATGACAATATGAATCAAAAGATGAACTTGGTGACCATTCACTTGTAAGCATATGGTTTTCTTGACAAGCCATTTCAATATCATTAGGATTTTTAATGATTATATTTTCAGTTATATCCCCAAAGCTTGTAGAACTACATTTTATTTTGTATTTATAATTGCATATTGGATGAGTCTGTTCTTCTTTAATTTCTGTTCCTGATAATTCCCAAACTTGGACAACTTGATCTATAGAGCAACTGTAAAGCTGTTTTCCTGTTTTATTTAATTGTAAACCATATATCATTCCTGTATGTCCATGAAGAGTAAATTCTAGTTTACGTTCTTTTATACTCCATAGTTTTATTGTCATATCTTTAGAACCACTTATTAGATATCTTTGATCAAAACTTTCAATTAGACGGGATACTTCACTTGTATGACCTATTAAGGTACAGATTTCACGTCGCTGTTCAAAGTCCCAGAGTTTTATGGATTGGTCTGCTGAACCGCTAGCGATCCATCGTTCGTTTTGGATGAAGAGAATACAGACAACCCAGTTACTGTGGGCTGATATTGTTGAAATTTCAGTTTTTTGATTGAAGTTCCAGATTTTTATTGTGAAATCGAGCGAGGAGCTTATTATGTATTGGTTGTTTGATGATAGTTTTACAGAATTCACGTCTCTTTTATGTCCTCTAAGTGTACTTTCAACACTTTTCCTATTCAAATTCCAGATTTTAATAGTGTTATCCCCAGACCCACTAATCAAATACTTCTGATCACTTGAAACTTCAATACACCTAACCCAATTTGTATGTTCCTTTAACGTCGCTATAACTCTTTTCGCCATCAAACTCCAAAGTTTAATCGTGCTATCTTCAGACCCACTAATTAGCATTGCAGCTCCTTCCAAATAAGCTAAGCATCTAACTTTTCCACTATGTCCAAAAAGTGTTGCTTCTTCCATAGACCCATCAATATTATAACAATTAATAAAACTTCCTTCTGTTGCTGTAAACAAATATTTATCAGTAAGTAAAATATTTTTAATATTATTCGAACAACCTTTAAATATAGTTGACTCACATTGTTGAGATATATTCAAAACCCGTATAGTTTTATCTAAAGAGCAACTTGCCACATTTTCTTTATTAATTCTTACTAAGCATAAAGCAGCATCATTATGTGATATAAAAGTATGGACATCTTTCATTTCAACTAAATCCCATATTCTAACAGTCTTATCATATGAAGAGCTTATAAGTTTGTTTTCACCAAATATAATTAAAGATGTTACTGAATGACTATGTCCAGAAAGTACAGCTAATGCTGATTTTTTTATAATATCCCATATAATAATTGTTTTATCTGATGAACTACTATAAAGTTTTTCATTTTCACAAGTTAAATATAAGACTCCATCTGTATGTCCTGTAAGATCGAAAGCTTTTTTTTTGAAATCCCAGAAAACTATAGTTTTATCGTTTGAACCGGTTATTATCATTTGATCGTTTTTATATCGACATAGGGAATTTACACTTCCTAAATGCCCATGTAATGTAATTTCTTCAGTTAAAGTCCATAAGTTAAAGACTTTTATAGTTTTGTCACTTGATGCTGAGACTAGTTTGGTATTGTTTTTAATGAATTTTAAAGCTAAAACACTATCGGTATGACTTTTAAAGGTAAATAAAAACTTCCTTTGAGGGATGTTCCATAGTTTTATTGATTGATCTTTTGAACCACTTGCCCCATATATGTCATTATCAGATATAGTTACGCTTAGAACATCTGAAATATGATCAAAAGATGAGTAATACAAGGTTTTAGTATCAACATTCCAGATTTTGATTTCACCAGTTGCTAGGCCACATAATAATTTTTTTTTGTCTTTTGTTATTTCCATAGACAAAGTTGTATCATCTTCCCAAAGGATGGTTTTTTTATTACATTTGGCTTGAAGGTTCCATATTTTTATTGAAGTGTCAGCTGAACAGCTTATAATTTTCCTAGACCCTGGGGTAAAAAGCACTCCATATATATAATTCCTTGCATGTCCCTGCAGTCGATACTCAACTTTTTTTGACTCTGTGTTAAAAACGTATATTTCTTGGTAAACTGCATAAGCCAAAAGTTTTTCATCAGCACTTAAAGCTAAAGAATAAATATCACTAATAGCTGTTGGTGTTGTATACTCAAGTTTTTTATCAAAGACATTCAGCACTTTAACATTTTTATCTTCAGAAGCACTGAAGATCAAATTCTGATTCGCATTAAGTTTAACACATGTAACAGAACTTGAATGACTTGTAAATGTGTATTCAATTCTTTTCAAATCTAAATTCCATATTTTTATAGTCCTATCATTAGATCCACTTATAAGAAATCTGTTATCTTCAGTAAAGTTCACTGATCTCACAGTCCCTGAGTGGCCTTCAAGTGTGAAATCTTCTTTAAATTGTCCATAGTTCCATATTTTTATAGTTGTATCTTCAGATCCACTAGCAATTTTCCTACAATTTGAGCTTATATCAACGCAATAAACTGGTTTTTTATGCCCTAAAAGATCGCATTCAACATTTTTTTTTTGAGAATTTAATATGAAGATACTGCTTAAATTAGTCCCACATACTATGAATTTTTGGTTTTTAGCTAAGGCTATTGATAAGATTTTACCAAGTTTAAAACATAATAAAGATACCTGTTTTTTTGTTTGTATATCCCATTGTCTAATAGTTTTATCTTCACTACAGCTTATAAGAAGATGATCACTTATATAGCAAAGGTCTTTTATAGGTTGAATATGCCCTGATAAAATTGAATCGATTTCTCTTTTATCGATATTCCATATGATTATTGTGCAATCGTCTGAACTACTTATAAGATATTTCTCGCCATGTACTAATGCTAAGGATCGAACTGCATTTTTATGCCCATTAAGTGTAAATGCTTCTTTATAAGTTGTTAAGTTCCAAATTTTAACCGTGCAATCAGCTGAAGCACTAGCCAAATACTCACTATTCGGCAAAAAAACGACCTTGAAAACCTCCCCAGCATGTCCAGCAAATGTAAACTTCTTCCCTCTAGTCTCCAAATTCCATATCCTAACAAGCCCATCTTTAGACCCACTGACCAAAAACTCCCCATCATAAATCAAACTCAAACACAAAACACATCCTACTTTACCCGAAATTATAAACTCCTCAGTTTTTAACTTCAAATTCCATATCCTAATACAATTATCATCACCTCCAGATACAAGTTTCTCCCCATTCTTAACAAAAACCATCCCAAAAGCTCTATGTGTTAAAGTAGACAATACAAAATCCTTCTCTTTACTAATCAAATTCCATATAATAATCCTCTTATCCTCAGACCCACTCGCCGCTATATACATTTCTTCATTAATAGCAATCGAATATACACTTTTCATATGCCCTTTAACACTTCCTATCATTTCACAATTAACAACATCCCAAAATTTTATAAACCCATCACTATGCCCAGATATTATATTCCCATCATATTTCCCTATAACATTAGCATATGATTTTTCATCTTCAGAACTTTTATATGTAAAATCTTCTTTTTTATTTTCTAAATCCCATAATACAACTTTTTCATCTAATCCTCCACTTACTAATAATTTACCTGTATTACTACATGCAATTTGTCTTATTTCATCATTATGCCCATGTAAAGTATATTCATCTCGTCTTTCATCTGAACTCCAGATTTTAATACTTTTATCACCTAAACCTGTGATTATTAAGGTCCCGTTATAATTCACAGAAAAAGCTGTGGGTTTTTTTGGGAAAAAACGTATGGCGAAATCTCGAACTCTTAAGTCTAAGTTCCAGATGTAGATGTAGTAGTCGTCTGAACAACTGATTAAGGATTTTGAGTCACCGGTGAATTTTATACATACTATTAATTTGCGGTCATTTAAGTCAAAAATCGGTTGCATGGTTATTGTGTCCCAGACTTGAATACGGTTGTGGGTTTCTGCAAATGCGAATCTTCGTCCATCACTACTTGCAGCACATGAAACTATTTTATCAAAACCTGTTGTGATATTTCTTCCAAAAGACATGTTTTCAATATCCCAAAGCTTAAGTGTTTTATCATCTGAACAACTGATAATATAATTCCCAATCGCAGCACAACAATTTACAGGCTTCAAATGTCCTACCAAAGTTGCAACAATAAACCCACTATACCTCCAAATTTTAATACTTTTATCTTTAGACCCAGTCAACACAAGTTCTTTTGACTCGACAAAAAGTACTGAGTTGATTTGCTCTGAATGACCGAAAAATGTTGAAATTTCCATTCTAGTCTCAAAATTCCAAAGTTTAGCTGTTTTGTCTAATGAGCCACTGAGTATTTTCGAATAATCTGATGTTAAAGCTAAACAAATAACTTCATCACTATGACCTAAAAGCATTCCAATAGGTCTTTTGAATAAAACACTCCATATAAGAATACTTCTATCACTTGACCCACTTATAATATATTTATTATCATAAGTTAATTCAACTGCTTCAACTGAGCCTTGATGTCCATAAAGATCTCCTACTATATTTTTCATTTCAATTTCAAGAATATCTTCTGGAGATAAACTTTCTGTATATGGAATAGGTAAGATTAAATCACTTTTGGTACCAAGAAGAGGTTCTTTGTATGTACTTGTAAAAGAAGCTGGTCGAACAGTCCGAAATCCCATTATTTTATTATAAACTCTCCTAAGACTGTGGGAGGTTGTGGTCAATTTTTTGAGAAAAAGTTTGGGTATTGAAAAATTAGAGTGGTGGAAAGTGCCTGGTTTATATATTTTATCAGGAATTATTTATATAATTTGCTATTTTTATTGGAGTTTTAGAATGTTTAGGATTAAAATGATAAGGTTTTATGTAGTTATTTATATAATTCTCTATTATTAGTCTTATAATATTTTGTTAATAGAATTAAAGTAAGAAATCTGACTTCATGAATGATTTGACAACAAAATGAGTTTATAAATATGATTTGTATTAGAAAAAGTTAGGAAATTGTATTTGCCTTTAAAAAAAATCAAAAGTTTTTTCTTTTACTTCTAATAGTTTTTTTCTTTTTTAAACTTTTGTTTAGTTATGTAAATTCTTAGCATTGAAGTTCTATAAGTTTTTCATTTTTTTTGGCTCATTCTTTGATTTTTTTTTGTCTTATTTATCATATTTTAGTCTTTTTTTGAGTTTTTTTTCTTGTGATAGCTCTTCTTTCATGAATGATATCAATGTTACAGTTTATTTACTTCATTTTTTTCATGTCTTAATTCAATTTCAAATCTTCCCAGCTCTGCTTCACGCTTGATTTATAATATTCCAACTCCCTAACATTTTTTCCAACATTTCCAGCATTACGCAAAAATACTCTTAAATTTTCTCCTCTTCCCATTTCAACTTCCTTAAAATTTATTTCATCTCTTATTCCCTTCAGCCTTATATATTTATTTTCAAGTTACTCTTTATATTTTTCACTTACCCTCTCTATGTTCTTTTAACTTCTAAATTTATTTCTGTTATTTACTACTTTTTATTTAAATCTCTCATTTAAAACTTTTATTTACATATTCCTCATATATTTTCATCAATTTCTCCTCAAGTCTAGCTTTTCTTAATATATTCTCTGTTATTTTTCTCTATATCTTCTTTCTTTTATATCTTTTTCTTTGTCTTCTTTATATTAATATAAATATCATTTAAAACTGTCTAATTCTTCTTTTTCAGTTCGCAGATTTTCTTCTAAATACATTATGTAAAAAATATTCAAGTATATATGGAAGATAAAAATGCAAAAATTCTCCTATGCGAAAGGGTTCTTAATGAAAACGAATGCCGAATGAACTTCGATATGGATTTAGAAAAAAACAAAAAAATGATGGAAGACGCTTTGAAATCAATCCACGACGGGACAATTAGAAAATTTGAAGAGTTTATATCCTTTGTCATGAAAAGAAAAAGTCTTTACAATATCCAAGAGTGTTCTTCTGAAGAAAACAAACATACGACAAATACAAAAATTTCTAAAAGAAACAATTCTCAACATTCCCAAGAAGTTTTCTTAGTAAACACAAAATCCAAAATATCTCAATTTTCTGAACGAGGCTTAGAAAAACTTTCAAATCAAAGCCAAATGGTAAAAAGTCAGCAAATTAAAACAAAAGTTAAAAAACTTCCAAGAAACAGCATCCAAGCAACAGTCGGGGGGTTTTCAGATAAAAACCTTTGCCAAGAGGCAAAATTGTCGAAAAACTTAAATAAAAATAATACAAACACGCAAGCTTCAGAAAAAATATCAGACAACCAAAAGGCAATAACATCAGAGATTAAAGCAATATGGGAAAAAACAGGATTTTCACCAAACGAAGAAGAAAAATATCATCATAAAAGCTTTGAAAATATCGAAAACCTCACTGATATTGAAGAAATACAGGATTCATCTATAGCAAATTCCATTAATAGTGAAGAGTTTATTGAAACTTTAATAAACAAAGATCAAAAAGAGAATAATTTACCCCAAATCAAAGAAAATAACTTTTCTGAATATGACTCCCAAACTAGACATAAAGAAATCCCATTAAAAACCTTACCATATAACAACATTCGAGAAATAACTGAAATTCCTGAGCATCTTGAAGAAAACTCAGAGTTCATTGAATCATCAATCAAATCTAAAAATCCCGATTCACTTATTTCAGACTCAAATTCTTCAAGTCTTCAAACTTCACAAATTACTAAAAAGTCAGCAAGCATATTTTCAGATTTATATAAAAGCCATAATAATTCAAAAGTATATGAAAATTTATCTTCACAGCCAGTTAATATTGCTACAGCTGATAGTGATAATGTGAAAAACCCTAATTTTATTATAGGTAAAACAGATGAAATAAACTTAGAAAAAGAGGAGAAAATCAAAGTTGCAAGTAAAGAGCCTTCACTGCGCCTTAAAGCTAGGACACAAAGTCGTTATTTAGATGCTTTTAGCACAAATACCCATGAACTTCTCACAACAATATTTAAAAAGTCTTTAGAAAAAAAACCTAGCAATACTATAATAAAAAAAAGCCAATCAGGTACTATAGAAAATGAAATCAAAACTATAGAGCTTTCAAAGACAAGTACTAAAAAAAATAATTATCGTCAGAGCTCAAGTGGGTTGACAAAATTTCAAGACACATCGAAAATTTCAGAAACTCGAAGTAAAAGCAATATAAACAACCCTAAATGGAGGATTTCAGTATTAGAAGCCTTACCAAAAGAACTAACTCAAAAGAAACAAACAAGAGGTAGTATGTTAGTTCCAATATCACAAGGATCAAGGATAAAACGTCAAAGCTATCAACAACTTTTACATAGTCGGACTATCTTGACAAAAACAGTCAATCAAAGTTTTATTATTCATCAAGTATCAACATTCATAGAAAATACAACAAGACTAGTCATTTTTCTAATAATAAAACTTCAAGAAAATCCTAAAAGCAAGTTTGAAAGGGATGCAATAAATTGTAAAACCCCCGTAAGTGAAAAATCCTTAGACCTTTGTATAGCAATTGCTCAATTTATAACAGGATCTTATATTTTCCAAAGCCCTAGTAAGGAAAATATAAAGCAAGAAGAAACTGATGACATTAAAAAAATCTTAAATGGATTTTTCCCAAGTAATATAGTTAAACCTACAAATATCAATATTGAATGGCCTGAGTCTAATAAAAAAGACCCTGAAAAAATCACCCCAGAATCTTTAACTATAAGAGATGCAATTGACAATGAAGCCCAAAATAGACTGAAATTAAAGCTCAAGTTTTTATATGACTGCAAATCTCAAGTAATTTTAAAACATTCAGAAAAAATGCAGATTAAAAATATTGATGACTCATTTGATTTACCTAAGAAATCTGAGAGAAATGTGAATCCTAAATCAGAGATTATAAAGCAGGAAATTAGGAAAATGCAAAGAACGTATAGTAGAAAGTTTACTAGAGCTAGTTCATCTCATTATAGATGTAAATTTATAGATGATGCTTGATGTGAGACTATAAGTTTAAGTTATTATCTAAGCCCAAAACCTGAGGCATTTTCTATAGCTAGGATTATAAGTTTTTTCATTTTTTCTTTGCTTTGGTACTCCGGGAGTAGGAGGTAGTTAAAACATGTGTGGGCGGTCATTAATCGGTCAGAGTCCGGACCATTTTTGGCTATTATAAGATCCATATTGCCAAGACCATTAATAGGTGCTCTATCCGATCCAGTAACAAAACATAAAAACTTTTTCTTTTCTTCCAAACTGAGCTCATGAATAACTTCCCAAAAATATTTTATCTACATAAACCATACTATAGGTGTATCTTTTGTATATCCTTCATATTTAGTAACACTTTCCAATTCTTTAAAATCTAAAACAGGATTGCCACATATCAACAACTCCAACTCTTGAGGTTTAAACCATTTAATAACATCTCCAGCACATATTTTCAAAAACCCATTCTTAAACTCGTTAAATATTGTTTCTATACCATCATTAAGCCACCAATTAACATAAAGTCTTACAAACTCTTCTCTGTTTTCATTTGTCACAGGGATATTTTCCCCATTTTCTATAAGCTGGTGTTTTTTCATTTGCCCAAAAACTTCTGTTTCTATACAAAAACTTCTACAAAAAACCTCTTCTACATTACCTTCGAAATCTAATAAATCCTTTAGTCCTTTTGCTAGTTCAGGATTAAACTCTTCTAAATCTTGTATCCCAGTAGGCATTCCTAATATTTTTTTATATGTTGCCATAGGTAAATGAACATCAAGTATGATCGAATTGTATATCGCAAGACCTAAAATCATCCCAACCAATTCAAAGTTCACATTAGATTCTAAAGTATCTGGATTAAACCAATAAAATTGTTGACTATCATATCTAATAAACATACTAAACTCTGGGTCAAACAGTTCTTTAACAATCAACTGAAAAAACTCTTTCTTAACTCCACCTTCATCAATCCCTTCTTCACCCAAAAAATGAACTTTTAATGGTTTTTTTAAATTCATATCCCCACTCATAATCATAGATAATGTATCTTGTAATAAATTATCCCTTCTTACTTCTAATCTAGCATATATTTCAGTAATCATCTCATACCTCGCAATATTTCTAAGTTCATTTTTCATTATCTCTAATATTTCAAAAGATAAAATCTGGGATTTTGAATTACAGTCAAGAACCCAAGGGTAAAAAGAAAAAGCGAAATTTTCTTCAAAACTTTCTCTAAACCTCCCGTTCCTACTTTCATACCATATTTTGAAATCAGTTTTTAAATTGATTTCTTTGTTTACAGCGTCATTATAGAATTCTTTAAAAGTTATACGAGGATATCTTTTGTTTGAGTCATAAAGACATTGTAATAAGTCTAATATGCATTTTAATAATTGGAGGTCGATATGATGAGTACTGTCGATTATTTTTATAGATAAAGTTTGTTGTAAAGATCCGATTATATGTTCGACTTGATTTATGGAAAGTACATCCATTTCTTTTGATAGGTTTTCAAAGCCTAAATAACAGGATTGTAGAAACCGTGTGATGCTAAGAATTGTCGTGCTGTTGTTGTAGTCGATTAGAGATGGGTGGTTTAGGATTATGAGAATTGCTTTTGGAATGTAAAGTTGCTGATATTTGGTATTAGGGAATTGTTCGACACAAATTTCAAGCCAGTTAGGCTTAAGGATATTACATTGGACCATTTTTTCTGTTTTTTCATATATATCATTTACTAGAGGCCAGTCAATCTCTTTGAATTTTTGATCAGATTCGATAATAAAATTTCTTGTTAAAGACCTTGGCTCAGAGAACAAAGCTATGATACCACTGTCATCTAAAGAAATTAAAGATTGCCTTGAAAAGGATATTGTTAGGGGCTCACAAAATATGAATTGTTTGGACTTGTAGAGGTCTTGATTTGGGCTAGATGTCAATAAAAGAAGTACTTCTGAAGCGATTTGATTGACAGTCTTATCAGCTTTGCAGTATGGGTTCAGGCAGAACTTATCCGAGCACCCAAATTGCATTTGCTTGATTGCATTCTGGAATGCTAACTTTATGCTATCTTTTCTAGACATCTTAGAATTATTATCTGATAAGAAAGACAAAATGGTAAGATTTATAGTTTTATAGATATTCTTGTATGATTTTCTTACTATTCTTATATTTTCTATTATTACCNGATTTATAGTTTTATAGATATTCTTGTATGATTTTCTTACTATTCTTATATTTTTATGGTAATTTTATATGTTTATCTAGCTTAAAACTAAATCATTAAAAACACCAAAAATCCTAACTCGACTACCAACATCATTGAAAGCCCGCTGTCTTTTGAAATCACAAAAGTATAATTCATAATATAATTATCATCTAAGCACAAAGGTAATATTGGATAACTATTACAAACTGTACAAGATATATCATAATTCCCAGGATCTGAAAAATCCGCAAATTTCACACTATACGTCGTTATCGTCATAGCCTCTATATCTTTACAATAAGTATATTCATTAGGTATCCCAGACCTATCATATCCATAAAGTATATTTTTTGATGTCAAAGTTTTATTTAAATCAGGATCCTTCTCAACTTCACAACAATATTTCCCTTTATAATTCGATGTGAAATTCAATAAAATTATACTTTTATCTGTTGTATTCCAAAATTGATTATCAAATTGAGGCGAACCAAAATTTTCAGGTAATGCTTCAAAGTACTGCAAATTAGCTATTCTTATATCATAATTATTCAACTCAGCTTGCATTGATTTTTCAAATGTGTCTCTATCAAGATCATCAGCAATCATCATTGGTGTATATGTAGATTCTGCTTCAGGTAAAATAAGTTTATAAAATGAACTTGTAAGTCTTCTTGTTGATCCAGTGTCTTCAATTATTCTAAGTTTGTTAATATTTGATACTTTTGCTAAGACATTTTTGATTTCATCATCTTTTTGACCTATATCATTATCAAATAAAATATAGATTCTGGCTGCGTGAGGTAATGAATATGTATTAATTGTTAGGCTTGTATTTTGGATTGTTGAACTTTGTGGGTGACTACAATAGGAAATGAATGTGTATGATTTATCAGCTATAAATTTGTCATAGAAAAGGATTTGGGTTGAAACTGATTGAGATATGTAGGTCATACCGGCAAAAAAAGTTTTGTCTGCAAAAATCAAGGTTTTCATTGTAAGTTCTTCCCAGGTATTGGCTGAGATTTTGCTGAGTTCTGATTCATATGAAGCCAGTTGGGTTTCTAAAGGTATTTGAGTATATATCGAAGTGTTAGTTAAAGGATAAGCTATTGATGATATATACTCATAAGTTCCAACACTTGGATTTGTATCATATAAATGAGTTGCAATTAGTCCCCAAGTGCATACTGCCCCTGTATCAGAATCCCCAAAAACTTCAACAGTAGTTTCATTATAAACCTCAAATTTTATATCAGCCTGAACTGCTATATTCGAAAAACTTTTAGTAGTAAATGACTTATCTGAGTCTATAATAAAAGTTTCTTTATCTTCACCTTCAATTGAAATCAAAAACTTAAACTCATTATTAACAGGCAAAGTAGCCAAACAATTTATTTCAAAAAATTTCTGCAAATCATTACTAGTAAAACTTACAGGATTCGGTCTAAGCCCATAATCATCAGTTGAATTTTCTCTTGAAAATTTCACAGAAATACCTGAAAAAGGGCTTATTTGATCTAAAGTTAAACTAATAGGTAATGTTGGATATCCAGGTACACAACTTGGGATTTTTGCTATAGAAATAGGGATTTTCAATGTGTTTGTTAATTGAACTAAAGTATATTGGGGGGTATCATAATTGTATATATTTTCTATTATTGGATTTTCATTTATTGTCCATTTTATATAATAAAAACCTGCTGGGGATTTACTTGGAGCTCCTACTCTAAAATAAGCAAAAGGTCGATTGTTTGTTAGGATGAAATCACCATTTTCACTGAATTTTAATATTGAAGAATGAGCATCAAAAGCAGTTAGATAAATTATTAGAGCAGCTAAAGTTTTGGAATTAACGGAAATTAGGAACTTTTCAGAATATGTCCCACCGGTTATACCGAGAATTTCACTGTCTTGGATTGTGATTTTCATTTTATCAGAATTGTAATAACCAGTAAATGCGGAGTTTAGGTTGTTGTAACTTGATGAACTATAAGAGATATAAGTACTTTCTGGGTTTACAATTGAATAGAGCTTAAATTTTTCAGTCCAAGTATCATATTTTTCATAAATATTTGGATCTTCTATATCTAAAAAATCTGATCTTATCTGAACCCCACTTGGCTGATCAATGCCAATAATAATAAACTCAGTCAAAAATTTATTTGAAGCAGTGAATGATAATATTATTTGGAATTTAACCATATTATCTTCAATAATACATAAACTTCCAGACTGGACAAATTTCAAAGTTGTTTCCCCATAATAAGTAGCTGAGCATAATATGATTCCAGGGTAATCTACATCTAGATTATAGTTTCTTGGGAATTTTATACCTATTATAGATTTTGAAGTATATTCTTCATTAATCAAAGCTGAAATTTTTAATGATTTTTCTGTCATATCATTTTCTATAGAGATAATATCTAAGTTATTCTGAGGTAATTCTGTAAACTTAGCAGTAACTTGATATAAAGGTTTAAAAACAAGTTCAGTATTAATATCTAAAACATAAAAGTTCCAATAAACTTCCATTTCTGAAGGATTTACTAGAAGTATATTGAAATCTAAAACTGTTCCAGCAGGAATTACAAGTTGAATTGTGCAAGTTATAAGAAAATGCTCAACAATACAAGAAAGATCTCCTAAAGTACTGAAAGAGTTTAAAAAATACACATCTTTGATATCACTAAAAGTATAAGTTGGACCACCAAAAGCAGTGTAGCTGCCAGGAATATCAAAATTATAAGACCAAGTTGAATTAGTGTCAATAGGAAGTTTAAATGCAAAAGCATGCCAAGAAGATTCTCCTTTATTTAAAACACTAACACTAACTGAAGGAAGTATTAAACTCATATCAGAAGGATCTGTATATTTAAGCTTTTGTGCTATTGTAGCTTCTGATATTTTATCTGATAATATATAAACTCCTTTATAAGTTGCATTAATCAAAAATGGGTCACTAGGTGAAGCTTCATTTTCTGAAATGCTAAAAGCTAAATCTTTTCTTATCAAAAATGGTACTCCAATAGGTGCATCATATGCTGTAACAAAATAAAGATTCCCATTAGTGATGTTTGATTCTGTAAAGCCATATTTCGACCAAAGGTTTTCAGAAAGATAATCATCTGGATCGAATTCTACTCCATAAATCAATATCTCTGTTCCTGCTGGTAAATCAAATTGTGGATTGAAAGTCATATAAAAATACACACTCATTGAACCTCTTGTTCTAGGAAATACTGCAACAGATGTTATACTTGATGATGCAGGTTCAGTGTATTGAGTAAAAGTTGTTTTCGCAATAGAATCTTCTAAATTGTTTGCTTGAATCCATGAGTATATAATATTCGAATCGTACATAGCATAAACTTCATCAAAACCTGGATAGTCGTTATTTAAAGTTAAATCATCAGGAACAAGTACATTAAATAAATGGATTTCTAAGGCAGTATCTTTATATAAAGTGTTTAAGATAGGAGATGTATAAAATTCATTAGTTGCAGTTCCAAAGTCTTCAAAGTCCCCAGCTTTGACTAGCCAGTTGCATTCAGTTGCACTAAAACTAGCCCCGATTTTTATTTTAAAGTAAGTATTGCTGGTTTTGTAAAGGATTTCTGGTAGGGTAAAAAATATTGAAATATCAATTTTTATAGAATCTGCTCCTTGAAGTTTGGCTGAAGTTGGTAAATATGGTAAGGTTTGATTTAAGGTTAAGGATCTTGTTATGATATTTTGCTTGTATACTAAAGTAGTACATTTTTCTGTACTTGATAAATATTCCCCATTCTTATATGAGACTATAATATCATATTCTGAAGGTATCCATGATGTTATAATATTGGTTAGGGATAATAATAATGCATCACTATTTTCATTTATAAATATTAAGCAAGAAACTAAATCAAACTCTATATTTTCAGATTGGAATGCGTACAATTTAAATGTATCATTTTTACCTGATAAAGATGTTTTGCCAAATTTGTAACCTTTTCCAAAATGAACACTGAAAATTATTGGCAGATTAATATCACTAAAACTATCATATGTAAAATCCATTATTTCATTATAAAATGATGAATAATTAGAACCTAGATTCGTAGAAACTTCAGTATTTATATAATCAAAATTTACATTATTGAAACTGCTTTTGGACATGTAAAACAAGAAAGAATCAGAATTTCTTTTAAACACAAAAAACGCTGAAATTTCATAGTTTCCATCAATATTGAATGCTGGTAATGGTAAGTAAAAATTGTAAAAATCTCCAATGATGATATCAAAAGAAGATAATATTTCATAGATTAATGTTAATGTTCCTGAATTATCTTTTGAGTATTCTAGGGTAACTTGATTAGTAGATGATGAAGTAGGGTATATTGATCCTGATGGGATTGAAGGGGTATATAAGTCTGGTAAATTGATTGTAAAGTTTATATAAGCCGAATAATCTGATGTAAATTTGTAATCAAATTCAGGAGTGTAGATAATTTCAGCTGGAATGCTTAAAAGTGATGAATCTTGACACATAAGTATAAGTTCAGGGTCAATTGTTTTAGCATATATAAATAAAGGTTTTGAATAAACATAAGTTTCTACTTCTCCTGTATAGATAACAGCTATTTCATGCTTTGAAATGTAACTAGACTCAAAAATCGGCATTGCAATTTCTTCCTTGTTTTTTGATTTTAGAAATAAATTTATATAATTACCAGATTTATAAGAATCTGATAATGATATAATTGCTGTGTTTAAAGTGTCGCAATCAACACTAAGTTTAATAGTATCACTTTCAGAATATTTGTCTATTTTTGATAAATCATTTTGATGAACTCTGGCTTCACAGCTACCAAAAAAGTTTATAGTAAATTCTTCAGCTATTGAGGCAAATTTAAAAGGAAACTTAATCATAACCTCATCTCCAATATTTGTATCATTTTTTAAATTTATTGACACATATAGTATATATTTATCTATGTTTCCTGTATATTGATAAGATACTTTGATTTCTCCTAAGAAAAAGTCAATAGATTGATCCTCGATAAGTCTATTTGTTGAATAAGTTATTAAAGGTAAATCACTAGCATCATCAATCAAATTATTGTCTTTCGTATAAGTTGCCAAGGATTTTATCCCAGAATTAAGACCTTCAAATTTGACCAAATTATAAACATTTATAGTTCCAGCTGATAAGCCGTTAGGATTAACAACTATACAATTAGCTTTATTTCCGTCTTTTATTTCACAAGATAATTTGTTATTAGGTTCAGCATATATAAACTTAAAATTATCAGAACTAACTTGATCATCATATTCTGAACTAATGCTATATATTTGATTGATATCCGCATTACTGAATTCAATTTGAATATACCCATCATAAGGGATTTTATGGGAAATTGTGAATTTCAAAGTCATATATAAAACTAAACCACTTACAATATTTTCTGATGATAAATAAGCATTTGATGGAAACCAAGATATTGATGAGATTGTTCCTGAAGACACTGAATTTGGCCCATTTCCATCAAATCTTTGTAATGTTGTTTTAGTACCGAATCGAAATATTTCAATTGTCCAATTGCAGTCTTTTGAATCAATTTTGTATGAAGGGTTTATAAGCCCATCAACAGTAAAAGAAGCTAGAATATCATCTGTAAAGCTAACTTGAAGTCCATAAATAACAATAATATTCTCTTTTTTATATGAAATAAACATCATGTCTTGAAAATATTGCGTTCCTGTAGCTCCATCAGTCCATTCTATAGTAATTGTGCTTGAAAGCTGGAAATTTGTATCACATGTTAAAACAAAGTAGTCATTAGGATTCATATTTGCCTGTATAGAAAACGCGAATTTGAGCTTTGTAGTTTCGCTTACTATTTTTGTAGTTCCTGATGGGTAAGTTACAGTCAAAGGGTCAGCAGGTATTGATAAAGCTGGTAACACGGCTATTGATTGTAGATTATAAGAAGCTGCGTGGATTTGAGCTGATAAAGTGAAATTTCTAGCAATAATTGTTACTGGACCATATGCACCTGGAACTGAAGGCAAAATCACATCTGTAAAAATAAAAACATTATCATCTTCAGGAAGCTGAGTTTCAGGAACTGTATAATAATAACTGTCTTTAGGAAAGCCAAGAATTTTTAGTAATACTACAGCACCCTTAGGAACTCCTTGAGGAATTTTACAATTTACAGTCACAGAAACTTTTTCTTCAGCATGATTACTTGATAATTCTACTATGTTAAAAACCCATTTGTCTGGCCAAGTTATATTGACTGGGCTGAGCATATTGTCAAAGCTTTTGAATAAGTCGCTTGAGGCAAGCTTTAACATTAAAAGCAAAGTTAAAAGCTTCATATTTTTAATAAAATGCTTAGAATATTTTAAGATTTGATATGTGTTAGGGTTAAATAGGAAATTGTAATGCTTGATTTTTATTTTTTTATGTATGGAATTGTGCAAATAAGATGAGTTTTTTTGGGAATTTTATGCTTTTGTGATGAAAGGGCGAGATTTTTTGGTTGAGATTGAAAGATAGGATAGAGTGGATATAGGAAAAATATGAAGTATTTAGGGTTTTTATTGAATAGTAATAATAAAAACTAATTTAAAATTTTATGGTTATAAGCAGGAATAGTGAATAAAAATTAAGTCAGAAAGGCATTTCGATTATGGCAGGTTCTTTTATTAGTACTACCAAATAAAATTTTAGCTTTAAATTTTTTAATAAGTTCATAGTTAAAAAAGCCTTTAATTTAATTTTATGCTTATTGCTTTACTTGAAATTAAGGTTTTGTGTATGGAAAATCAAGTGAAAAGCCTATATGTATTTTCAAGCCTTTTAGTGGCAAAAAAAAACTTTTTACTACTTTATCACACTTAGAAACTTTCATGATTCAAAATGATAAAGAGCCTGGACTATACCAGCATTTTATTCAAACTATAGGGAGAAGCTCATCCATATTACTTGTCCATACTAAAGAAAACACTTCAAATAAATATCATATAATCAAAAACAAGCTTGAAATACCTAAAAGTGATAAACCAAAAGTAGAAAATAATAAACCAAATGATGAAAGTATCAACCATGATAATAACCTAAAAAAAATCATCAAAGAATGTTTGTTTAAATTTGAGAAATCACTAACCAGATTTGTATATAAAATATCCAAAATCCTAATTATTAATTTTTTTATTATAAAAAATAATATTTTAGTTACTATAGCCAGACAGTCAACATTTGGGTTTGCAAAAGAAATTAGCCAATTACAAACTTTAGAACCCGTCGAGCCAAATTAAAATAAAAGTTTTTCTAATCTTATTGAAAGAATAAAAAGTAATATAGGAAGTAATGAGAAGGAAACATCAGAATTATGGCTGAATGAAAATCATAACGACAAATATATAGTAAATCTGAAAGATTCTCGTTCTTTAATCCCTTACAATGTAAAAACAATTATTCCTGAAATTGAATCTATGGTAAGATGGTTAAAGTATTTTATAAACAAAGAAATACGAAAGCAGTTTGGTAATTTCCTTGATGAAGCCGAGTTAGTTTTTATAAAAGACCCATTATTAAATTGGATATTCCTTAAGGTTAAAGCAATCAAATGTTTACAACCACTTGATTATGAATTACTTCATAGTCCAAGCTTAGAAATACATGATTCTACAAATTGCAGTCCTTTACTCAACTTATCTTCTTTCATAAACACAAACATAAAGCCATTAATTGAAAAAAATACTACAAACAAAACACATCATATTAGAATACGTAGTATAGAAAATCTTAAAGCAATATCATCATTTCAACACCATAAAAAATCGCAATCTATTAATGTTGAATATAATGCAAGAAGTTGTATCAATCTTGCTGCTCAAAAATGTGATATAATGAGGTATAATGCGAGGATCTCACAGAGACCAAGTAAAAAAATGAGTGAAAAATATCTTACAACTGATTTCTGGAAGGATTTTTCAGTGAAGTTTTATAAGATCATATTGAAAACTGATATTTCTTATTATTATGCAAAATTTTCTAATGAGAATTTTCATGCGATGTCCAGGGCAACTTTAAGAGTATTTTGCTGTGATATTGACTCAAAGTTCACAAAATCTCTTTGTGAGCATCATAAGCAATATAATATATCGGAAAAAGATTATGGAATATTTACTAGTATTTTTATAAAAGTTGTTGCAAGTTATGGAATGGATGAAGAGGATTTAAATCTCATAAATACAAGGATGATAATTTTTTAAAAGGTTTTAAGGGATAATGTTGGTAATTAAATATTATAATTTTATTAAAAGTTTACTGCATGCTTTTAATGATTGGGAGATAGTATAAATTTAGGATATTATTTAGTTTTAGATGTCTTTTATAGATTTTGTTTAGGAGAGATTTATTTTGATAGGGATTTTTTGTAATGGGATAATGAGGTATAGGATTTTTTTATTAGGTTTAATAGAAACTGTGTTGGTTTCAGATTAAAAATACAAGTTTCGAGTCTGTCAAGCAGTATATAATAACTGATAATTAAAATTCTTATGTTTTTTGTCTGGAATAAAAAAGATGCATTTATCAAAATGCCTAAATACCTAAATTTCATTATTTTTATTTGCTGAAAAATATCTAAAATCAAAAAAAACCTATCCAAAACCTAATCATCAAATTAGTTTAGCTCTAAAACATCTAATTATTATTTTACGAGCCTACTGGCTAGCATTCCTCCCTAGTATCGGGAACGCACGAGTTCTTGTCACTTTGTGAGTGCTAGTATTAGGGAAAATCGGCCTTCCTTTCAAACTAAAAGCCCCACAAGCAATGGCCACATCAATAATACTTAAATTATCTTCACCACATATATCAGAAAAAATCCACGGTTCTTCATGTAAAAGTTTCATAGGGTCTTTAGAATTATTCACAACTCTTTGAATCCTTTCATAAACTTCATCTCCAAGTCTTTTTTTTAAAAAATCTCCCATAAGCATAGGTCTTATAGGCGAACTTGGGCATTGTTTTAATAAACTTTCTGAAAAATTGAAAAAAGTGTTACTTCGATTTGTTGGAGCTCCAGCATTAGTTGATAGAGGGGGTTTATCCATAGAATGATTTTGGGTATTATTTGGAGCTGAACTTGGGTTTTTATGAGCAGGAGCATTGGTTGGTGTTGGAATTTTGATTGAGATTTCTTTTTGATAGGATTTACGAGGTTTAGCGAAATTGTCTTTACCTCTTTCACTAAAAGAATGCATATTGGATGTTGCGATAACTTCGGCGATTGTTGGCCGAAGGGATGTATTTTTTTGGAGCATTTGAAAGATTATTGAAGTTAGAGTTTCAGAGTAGAAATCTGGAAGAGGCTCTGGGGTGACGTTGAGGATATTATTAAGAACTGTAGCAATCGATTCACCTTCAAATGGTCTTCTTAAGCTACAAAGTTCGTAGATTATACAGCCTAAACTCCAAACATCAGCTTTATAATCATAAAGTTCACCTCGACAGACTTCTGGGGCAATGTAATAAGGCGTCCCAACACTTGTTGAGGCGAATTCATCACTTTTGCTTAGAACTCTGCAGATACCGAAATCCCCTATTTTAATATCTCCATTTTTCGTCAGGAAAATGTTCTGAGTTTTTAAGTCTCTATGGATTATTTTGTTTTCATGAATATAGTTCAAAGCTATGCATATTTGCATAAACCACTTCCAGATTTGCACTTCAGGGAACTTGTATGATTTTGTTTTGGCCATTTTAACACGGCTTGCCAGGTCCCCACCTTCAGCAAAGTCAATGACTATGCATAAATAGCCTTCATTTCTAAAGCTTTCATGGTACTGAATAATATGAGGATGTTCTAATCTTTCAAGGGCACTAACTTCATAGTTAAGTGTATCTTCGTCGTCAATATATACCTGCTTTAAAGCGGCTAATGATGCATCTTCACGTTCAACTAGCCAGACCTCACCATTTTGACCTCGGCCTAGACTTCTTAACTTCCTGAATCGATCCATGTCTATTTATATAAGATATGAATTACAAAACCTTTAAACACTAGAAAAATATGTGCGTAATTTTTTGTGAGATTAAACGAAAATAAAGAATATTAAAACATGTATAAGCGTTTTATATGCATTAAGAAAATGATTGAAATGCATGATTATTTAGATTATGTTTTTAAAAACATAGAAAATTATGAATTTAAAAAATATAAGAAATAATAGATTTACTTTTATTATGATGAAAGATTAGAATATTTTATAAGGATTTAGGTTTGTGGATTTAAAAAGGATTGTTAGATTTGAGAAAAAAAGTAAATTTATTAAGAAGAAAATTGAGATGATAAGAAAATACTTAGGATTTACTTTAGGCTTATATTGTATTTCTAAGGAATTTTTATATTTAGATATGAGTTGTTTGTTATTATATTGTTTATAAGCCTGAGATTTGATGTTTAATAGGATAATTTATTTTAGAAATAAGAATAAAGGAAAATATATTTGTGGAATGTTGTGGATTTTTTAAGTCTTTATGAAGGAAAAAGATTTGCTCTATTCTAAAAATGTAATAATTTGTATCGAAAGCATTTTAAATTTCATCAGCGAATAATTTAAACAAGGTCATCGCTTGCATTTTAAATATTTTTTATCCTTAGGTTGTTTTCACATATATTTGGATTCTGATTTAATAATTTATATAAAATTTGTTACAAAACTTATCAATAATTATAGTAAGTAAAAATTTTTCATTTTCTGTCCATCATGGCTTAAACCTGAATGCAACTAATCTCTTAAAATCTTCAGGATTAAACCTTTTCTGATATTCTTGTCAATCCAAAAAATCATCCAAACCTCTTTAATTAATTCTTTAATCCAAAATTTGATTCAGCAATATCTTATTCCTTCTCTTAAACATAACCCTAAAGCCTTTATCAGAAATTATCTCAAATATTCTCACTAAACCTAATCTAAACTTCATACTTGTACTCTTAATCTTATATCAGCAATACAATTTCACTAAAATACTCATCCCATCTAATTTCAAAAAACATATCAGAAAAATATTCTTATTATCCTACCCTTATGGTGCCATTATAAAATAATTATTTTCTTCTTACACACTTCTAATCAAAATATATAAATTATTTTTATCATTCTTATCACTTTTCTTTTATATAGCCATGCGATTTACTAACCATCTAATGCATATCTAATTTCTGATATAAATGGAAAGAAACAAGAATATCACATATCATTTTTCAAAAAGGACAGTTGAAGAATCACTGTCACAGACAAGCGAAAACTCATCAGGTGTCATCCAAGATCGATTGAGTTTCACCAAATTATCTCAGATATATATTATGAATTATAGAATTTAGATATGATGCTGATTGAGTACAGCTTTTAGTTCTCAAGTATCACTTACGCTTCCATCAAATTCTGACCACAAAATCCCTCAAAAGGACCTAATTCAAATCTTCCCTCTAAGCAAGTCCTATAGTAAAAGCCTTCAGCAGCAGATATCAAAATCATCACCAACAGAACTTAACAAAATAATACTAGCACTTCAAAAACATATGCCTGATCTCATGGTCGACCTTTATGGCAATTATTTATGCCAGACTTTGTTTCATACTTGTTCAGCAGATCAAAGACTTTTGCTACTTAAAGCATTAAAAGGGCATTTTGAGAGTATTTCTTACCATCCACGAGGTACTCATGCATTACAAAACCTTATAACCATGACAAGTCTTAAAGAAGAAGAAACGATTTACAAAGACGAGTTTAACCTGAAAATAGTTAAAATGAGTAAAGATGTGAATGGGTCTCATGTTATCCAGAGACTTCTGGTTAATATTAGTAACAGTTACTTTGTTATTCGTGAAATATTAGGTCATGTAAAAGAACTAGCAATTGATAAATTTGGTGTCTGTGTATTGAAAAAATGCTGCAACGACCCACAAATTATGAGTGAAGTGCTTGGAAATGCTTTGTTTTTAATGCAACATCCTTATGGGAACTACGTTGTCCAATGCATTTTGGATATATGGAATGAAGAAGTTGCATATGAGTTTGCCTCATCAGTACAAGGAAAAGTTACGCAGTTATGCTTGCAGAAATACTCTTCAAATGTTATTGAAAAAGCTTTGAAAGTTGATTATATCAGAGACTGTATAGTGAAGGAACTCTTAATAGAAAATAAAATCAAGGAAATTGTTAGTAATCAGTATGGATGCTATGTACTTAGAACACTTGCTTGTGTTTGCTCAGAAAAAGATAGACCTTTTGTGCTTGAAAGTGTGAATAAGAACTTGAAAGGTTTAGCTATACCTAAATTGAGATCTTTATGGCATGAAATAATGCAAACTTTAAGTGGATAAATAACTTATCTAGATTTCATAATAATACTTTAAATTATGCTATAGCATGTCTTAGAAAATTTTTACTTTAATTTTTTGTATAAAAATTGAGCAACATGAGTTATTTATATAATATAAATTTAAAATTATTTAATAATAAGTTTAGATAAGATCGATTATAATAAAATGATTTGATGCTGAATGTAGATTCATCTTTGATTTCGTTGTGTTTATAATTCTACCTTGGATATTTTATGGTCTTTATCTCTATAATTTTATGAAAAAAAATCTTCTAATTTTATATACATTTTGTAAATCGGAAAACTTCTTGTTCAGTAGCAAACTAAAATTTTTGCTGCTTGTAAGTTTTTTATATGCTTTTGAATCACGTGTCTCTGATTTGTGCAACTGTGCTTTTTCATATGATTTTTTATATTTTTTTTAAACCTTAGGCTAGTTTAGGGGTTTTCGCAATTTCTTCATTAGTCCTTGCATTCTGATGCTCACAATTTTATATCTCAGTATATACTAGAAAAAAAGCATAATACTAAATATGATAAGTTAATACTTTAGCATAATGTCATATAATAATTCAATACCTAACTATAATTTTTTTCTTCACACTTAACACCCTTATATTTTTCAAATTCCAATTTTGGTTTATTTTATGATATATATTAACACCCTAACACCCAATAAATTAACAAAACATTTTCATAACAAAATTCTATTTATACTACTTCACTAATTTTCTGTTCAATTTAATCAACATCAACCTTTCATTTAAAATTAGCCTCAATCCACAACAAAGGTCCAATATAAACATCACCAATTTTCACTTTCCAAAAACTCGAGCTCCATCTAGGGTTTCCATCTACATTTACAATAACTTGAAACAAGTATTTCCTCTTATCAATCTTATTCCCAAACACCTGTCTTCCTTTAAACTCCCCTTCAACACATTCAACACAGACATGAGCTTTCTTGAAATTCCCTTTAACAATCCAGTTTTTTTCTAAAACATCCCCAATCCTAACATTCTCAAACTGCATTGTCCCAGTTTCTTGTAAGATTTCACAGTCATCAATAACATAAGTATAATAAAAAATCGCACAACTAGCTAAATTTTCACTATTATTAGAAATCATGAGTTGTAGATCATCATCATTTGTAAGCATCCTATGCGAGAAACCTTCGTTTTCATAGTAAGTTCCATAAAGTCTATATACCAAAAGTCCTTTAGTATTATAAATTTGATCAGCAACTTGTTGTAAATTGATTAATCCTTTATACTCAATGAATCTATATTCATAAGCACTGCTTTCCATTTATATAAAACAAAATTATGAGTTTTTTTTTCAATCTTTTAAAAGATGATCATAAATATGAGCTATGCTTTAGATGTTAATAATCTAAGAGTTAAAGCGGCATTGGAAAAACTAGGGATTGACAAAGAAGAGCTTTTAATAAAAACTTTGAACGACTTTGGGAATAAAGCAACCAGAGAAGAAATCAAAAAATTAAGATTCGATTACTATTCCCGAAGATTAGAAGAGACAGTTAGGGTTATAAAAGATACAATAAAATTCTCAACATCTCGAACTAGGACTGATAATTTTAAGAACTTTACTGCCTGTACGGATGAAGGGTCTTCTATTCATACACTATTAGAAAAGAGCTCAAATAACCGAAAAATTTTCATAAACGACAAAAACAAAGAAACTCTTATAACTGCTTTAGAGGAAATAAAAGAAACCGTGACGACAGTAGATAAAAAAGAAAGGCCAAAATCTATGGCTCAGCCTCGAAACACAAAGCCCTCGCGGTTTGAACATTATAGAAAAAATCAACAGGAGAATATAAATCGTATAAGAGAACGGGAGGAAATAAATGCTCGAAAAGCATTAAGCCAAAGTTTAAGATTTTCACGTAAAATTAGAACCCCTACTAAAGGAAAATATCAGAAACTGTTCAATTCAAGGCTTAAAAAGCCTTTAAGTTTATCATCATCTGAAGTGGAGATAAAGGAAAAGTTGAATAAATATGAGGAAAAACTGGAAAAATCCAGAGTTTTACATGAAAAGCAGATTTTGATGAAAAGAGAAAGCGCAAGAAGTCAACCAAGTGCAATTAAAATGGAAACAGCTAAAAGCGATGAGTTGATTTTTAAGATTATAGAAAGGACTAGAGGGGTTAGTGAGAGGAAAGAGAAGAAAATTGAGGAACTAAAAGAAAAATGGGAAAAGGTTAAAAATTTTAAAGAAGCAAAAGCTAATAGATTGAAAGAATTAGAAAAAGAGTATAAGCAAATTATACATGAAAAAGAAGAGATTTTAGAAAGGAAGCTTAATGCTGCTGAAAAAGTGGTTAAAAATAGAAAAGCGAGTATCGGAAAGGATATTGAACTGAAAATTGAAGTTCAGAAACTTAAAGATGAAGATGCTAATATTAAAATCAAACGCGCACAAAAAATGATGTAATAGACAATTAGGAAACACAAGCACGAAATCATTATTGATAGGCAAAAAGAAGAAAACATAAAATTTGAAGCTAAAAAACATTCAAGAGAACTATCAAATAGTAGAAAGCGTGACCAGGCAATACAGGAAATGATAGAGAAGGAGCGAGTTAATGAAGTTCTCAGGATAATAAAAAAGACCCCAAAATCAAGAGTTGCTGTTGACTTACTTAAAGAATTTGGCATGATGCCTGAAAAAGCTGAGACTTCAGTGGATTAGATTAGATTATTATTTTCAAAGTATCTTTCCATAAACATGATAACCATTTTGCTATGATTAACTCTATTTATTTATTAATACGGTTTACCGTTCCCGTTAAGGGAACCATTATTCCTTAATATTAACTCTATTTATAAATTTTGATTTTTTGTTTGTGATTTATGATTTGAGAGCTACTGGCTTTTATGTTTGTTAGATTTTCGTTTATAGATTCGAGATGCAATTTTTTTGTTATAAACTCTTGAAGCACTTTCAGTTTTTTCTGTGAATTATAAGATGCTTTCAATGCCTGTGTTAGGTATGAATAATAAAGGAGAGCTACGTGTAAATGATAAAGTGAAAGAGATGAGACTTTTTTTTTGGATGATAAAAAAAGGTTCGTATTAAATATGGTATTAAGGTGAGGAAATGAAATTTAGAGGATGATTTGGGGTTAGAAATTAGGTGATTTTTGATGAAGGTTGTGAGACTTTTGGATAAGATTTGAATTTTTTTTGAGATGTTGAATGATTTTTGATTTGCAGTTTCGGTTGAGTTTGTTAATCTTTGTTTAGGCAGACTGGATATTTTAAGTCTATTAAATTTGTAGAATTTGAGATATTTTTAATTAAGACAAGTGCTAATAAATTATTTTAAATCATTTTCTCTGCCCTACACATAGCATTATTCTTAACAATATAACAAATAAAAGCTATAAACCAAAGAATTCTATGTTTGTTTCCAAGCTCAAATATGCTTATTAAAAATCTACTCTCAAAATAACTATAATTATTTTTCCACAATATGTCCGTACCAAAAATCCAAAACCCACTCTACACTAATAAAATATCATCAAAATGCAACTATTTTCTAAGCTAACAAGCTTGCAATTTTATTTAAATCACACTTTCTGATTTTTGATATTTTTTTCTGTTCTAAAAACCTAAGAGAGATAAATGGCAGATAGCTGCTATCTTATAGAAGAAGTTGCAGGAAACAAAACTTTAATTGACCTTGCCTGGAATGACATAAAGTGTTCAGTCAAAACCAAGCAAGGCACAAAACAAATCCTAAAAGGTGTAACAGGACATGCTTTACATGGTGAGTTTCTAGTAATAATGGGTTCATCAGGTGCAGGTAAAACCACATTACTCAACATCCTCAGCAACCGTTTACAAAACTCCAAGAAAGTCGCTATAACCGGTGAAGTATTAGCTAATTCCTCTCCGATCTCAGACATTTTTTATACAAATTACATTGGCTACGTAACCCAAGAAGATACCCTAATCGAAACTATGACAGTCTACGAGTGCTTAATGTTCGTAGCAAGGCTTAAAACAACCTATATCAATAAAAAAGCTAAAGTCCTTGAACTTATAAACCTCCTCAAGCTAGATAATTGCAAAAACAGTTATATAGGAGGGCCATACATGAAAGGAATTTCAGGTGGAGAAAAAAAGCGTACATCAATCGGCATTGAACTCATAACAAATCCTAGCGTACTTTTCTTAGATGAACCAACCTCAGGCTTAGATAGTTACACAGCAATGATTGTATGTAAATTATTATTATCAGAAGCAAACTCAGGGAAAACAATAATTAGTACAATCCATCAACCAGGAAGTGAAATTTTTCATTTGTTTGATAAACTTATGTTGATGTGTGATGGGCAAATAGTATATCATGGTCTAGCAAAAAACTCATTAAATTTCTTTGCTCAATGCGGCCTTGCATGTCCAGAACATTCAAATCCAGCTGATTATTTTATGGAAGTTTTATATTTGGCTAATAGTAATGAATTGTCTAAAGAAGAATTAAAAAGAGTTGAAATGCTCGCGGAGGCTAATAAAAAAATTCAGAAAAATGAACCTATGCTGACTGTGCCTTTGAATATTGATGAGAAAGTATATAAGTCAGGGTTTTTTACCCAATTATACTATCTTTTAGGAAGATCGGTTATGAGGATGATTAGAAATCCTATATTGAGTGTTGTACGTATAGCTTTACTTGCGGTTATCGCCTTGATGGTTTTGTTTTTTTATTATAATATGGGGCAAACAGGTATTCAAGACATGATGAATAGGAATGGGCTTATTTTTTTCAATGTGGCTTGTTTGGTTTTTTGCAATATTCTTGCTTGTGTGTTAACTTTCCCTACCATGCGTCCGATTATGATTAAAGAGTATCAGTCAAATACATATGGAGTTGTTCCTTATTTTTTGGCTCAGTGCATTACGGATGTGTTTGCGGATTTGATACAAACTTTATCGTATGTTAGTATTATTTATTGGGCTGTGAATTTTAATACAACATCTTTTAAGGTAGTTGTTGAGTATTATATTATGGTTTATTTGGAATTTTATATTGGTGGATCATTAGGTATGCTTACTGGATGTGTTTTTGATAAACCTGAATTAGCTTTAGCAAGTACTTCAGGCTTGCTTTTCCCTTTTATGTATTTTGCAGGGTTCTATAGAAGTGGAAATTTGCCTAAGGCATTTAAATGGATGGAATACACTTCACCATTTTTCTATGTTTTTCAAGGATGCATGAAAAATCAATATGAGGATTTTAAGATTACTGACTGTTATGTTAATCCAATAGGGCAGAAACTAGACTGTGATCCATTGGATAATTTTGATATTCATTTGTCAGTGCATTTTAATATGATGATCTTGGCGTTGTTGATCGTATTTTATAGGACGCTAGCTTTTATTGCTATGAAAGTTATGTGTAAGCATTTGAAGAATGGGTAATAGTAGTTATTATTAAATAGGATTGTAATGATATTTTGCTTTTAGTATTAGAAATCTTATAATCAACAGAAATACTCAGTCTATAAAATAGTATATCCTAAGTTTATTTTAAAATCTATAAATCTATAAACCTTAGCAATAAATTTTATAACTATAATACATCCATATAAAATAATACATCTAAAAGATTATTATAAATACATATCCAAACAAATTATTATTTTATTGGCTCTGAATATAAATATTCCTCATAGTCAGTTCTTTATCAGTACTTTCTTTTTTATTAGTCTTCCTTTCTGATAGTTTCTTTATCAGAATTTCCTCTTTTACCTTTTTAGCTTTTTTAATTTTTTCCATCTTCTTTTCAAACTTATTCCTAACATTAATCTGTTCCTTAGCATCCTTTTGTTTTTTCCTATTCTGATTTTTCTGTAAAAACTTCGCATTTTCTTCCCCTTTCTTCTGCGCATACCTATATTTCTGTAACCTAATCATATCAATGAGCTTTTTTTCTTCATGAACTAGTTTAAGAAAATTTAAATCATTAGACTCATCATCACTACTAGTCATATGCTGTTTATGTATCTCATGTATTGGTATACTTGAAAATCTTTTATAATAATGTTTTGAACTAGCTGTAGAAAACCCATTATGCAAATCTGGTAGTGTTGAATCACTTTTACACCCTCGATTATCTTTACTTGAAACTTGAGTCTTAGTCTCATTTGCTTTAGGGGAATTATGTGTAATCTCTGATATGTTTTTTAATGGTGCTTCAAAACTCATACTTTCCATAGTGTTTGCTAGTTTTTTTAATCCATTTGACTTACTATGGATTTTTGGTGTAGGCATTTTTACTTCAATCTTTTCTAATGGGGCTAAATTCAATGTTGTTTTTCGGCCTTTTACACTCAAACTGAAATTCTGTGGGGATATCATGTCTGGATGTGTTGAGTATTCATGTTTTGTCCCATCTGGCTCGACGATTTGTAAATTTTTTAGAGTTCTTGAGGTTTTTAATTCTTGATGTGAATTCTCCGGGACATTCGTATCGTCTTGCTTTATTAAATTGAGCTTTTGAAGCTTGGCATCGGTTTTATTAGCTTTTTTTTCGTAGAAGTTAATGAATTCTTCGTATGTCACATGCTTTTTCTTCATGAAATTTGTATATGCTTCGGATATTGATTCGAAGTTGTAGTCAATGTCTTTTGGTTTTGATTGCAGGCAACGGGATTTGATGTAGTTCATTTTGAAGTCTTTTCGCAAGTTTTGAGGGAGATTGTTAATGAAACTTATACGGTCAGGACGCTTTCTGCTTGTGAATGTAATAGCGTCTTCACGAGAACACCCAATATCTCTAAGTATAAGATAATTTATAGCATTTTCTACTTTAAGCTTGCTTTTATTAGAATTTTGTGAAATGCTTTGGGGAGTGCTTTGCTTTGGGCTTGAGAATGGAATTAAAGTGTTTGGCTTTTTGGAAAGATTATCTTCAGAGAATGATGGGATGATAATATTCCCAATATGCCCAGAAAGTATACTCCAGTTATTTTCAGTTTTAAAGAAAGCTTGACTAGTGTTTCTTGGATTTGAAATATCCTCTTTACTTGCTGATAGTTGAGATCTTGGGCTTTGTGCTGAATTAATCATAAATATGGATTTAATTCTTGATTTAAGGTATAGACTTAAATTCTTTTTGTCTATGACGAAAATTTTATTTAAGCTCAAACATAAAATATTTATTTTTTTACCGCAATCTATGTTTGTCCTTAGCTGATAATTATTATAAAATTCTTAAATTTTATTATCTCTAAGCATTTCTTTCAAGTTGTGTATGCATCTTTTAGTGATATATAATTTTTGTGAATTCAATTGTGAGATCAAAAGAGTATACAATTTATAAAACCAAAAAAATATAAAATTATTTAAGTTGATTGAGTCTTGGATGACTTATGCTTTTTTGAAAATAAGTTTGTGATAGTAATTATTATATAAAATCTTTATAATTAAAATTTTAAACTAACTTTTCAAAATCTTCAGCCAAAAATTGAAAAGGAACTCTAATTAAGTTTAAAGTTTATTAAAAGCTGGTTTTTTTAATTATATTATTGTAATTATACAAATTATATTTTGATAGTATTTATTTTCATAATGAATCCTTTTGATAGCATTATTTTCATGATAAATCTTTTTGATAGTTCTTTTTTTGATTTAAATAAATATGTTAACTTTTTACTAAAGTAATGCCTTCAACTTACTGCTAGTTAATTTAAGTTGGGATTATAAGGACTTTTTATTAATGTATTATAAAATTATGATTGCATTTGTTACAGATTGTAAGCTAGTTTTAATTTAATATCTAATAGATTGCAAATTATAATTGTAATGATATACTTAGTCAACAGAAATCTTTTCTTTTATTAAAAATACTATTGTAAGCATAGTTTACTTCATATTTTTATGGATTGCTAATATATAATCATATACAGCTATCAACCTATCCTATCCTATAATAAAAAATAAGGTTGAAAAACTCTATATGCAGCCTTTTTGATGATTATTCTTATTTTTACACAGCTTTTGTTTATTTGCTTGAAGTTAAGTAAAAAATATGCTTATGTTCAAAGCTGAATAATATTGATGGAATACTACACCTAAAACAAGTGATAAATAATTGTTGTAGATGAGCACTCCTTTTTCTTATATCGCTTAATTGAGAATAACCCACTCTAAAAATCCGCAATAAATCAGTCTCTTAAAATATCTTCAATCAGATTTTATCATTTAATCCCAAAAACGATTTTCTAATCCTTAATCATATCTAAAAAATTTTTTTCCTCGAAATTCGCACTCTATAACCTTACCATACTCTAATCTACAAACCCTTTATCCCTTTCTAAATTTCTCATATCATTACCTAATAAGCTTCCCAAAATCATAAATACTCATTTTAATATTTCCAGCAATCATTCCAGTAATAAAAAATGAATTCCTTACTCTTATTTATTCCTCTCATCCAAATTTCCAGCTCAATAGAAACCATAACTCAACCAATAAATTCAATAATAACAATGAGTTGGACAATTGAAGACTCAATCTGGATACAAATTCGCTTACAATGTAAAATCAAACTTGGCTATTGTTCAATAGGACTAAGATCAACTATGACTAACTGTGACATGTTTGCTGCAATAACAGATGGTAATAGTGTAACTTTAACAGACTATTGGGCTAGAAGCCATGACACTCCAAAATCAGATAAAAACGAAGGTGGTACTAATGATATTTTTTATGATTATGGTGGAGTTGATTTGTCAGGGTATATTGACGTAACATTTAGGAGAAAACTATCAACAGGAGATAATTTTGATCAAATAATTAATCCTGATGCAAAAGGGAATATTTGCTGGGGTTATAGGGATAATAGAGGTGGATGGACAGAACATAGTGATTATGGGAGTGCAGGTTTTGTTTGGGCATCATCTTCAGCAACAGTTTTTTTTAAGTCTTCAAATGGATCGAAAGAGGATCATGGAATAGCTATGTCGGTAGCTTGGGGTGCACTTGCTGTTATTGGAATTTTTGTGTGCAGGTATTTTAAATATACAGCTTGGTGGTTTTATATACATATGATTTTTCTCCTTGCAGCATCTTTGATTACAATAATTAGTTCATCTGAAATTTATAAAGATGACGGTTATAACACAAAAGATATTACAAAAGATACAAATGTTCATTCTCGACTTGGAATGGTTATGTCATCTTTAGTTATAGGAGAGTGTGTTTTTGGTTTTTTAACATCGTATTTTAAGATTTTTACAAAAAATGTTCATGCAATGACTTTGATTACCCGCGCACACAAAATTGTTGGCTATACTTTATTGATTTGTGGGCTTATAAACTGTTGGAAAGGTTGGGTTTTATATGGTGGCCGTACAAGTAAAGCTTTAATGATTCTTGGATTTGCTTTAGCTGGGGTGATTTTTTTTGTATTTGAATGCTACCAAATATTTGTGAGAAATGGAAGAAGGAATCCATTAGTTTCAAAAATCAGTTGTACAAAAAATGAGATCCCGGATAAATATAAGAAAATGAGTCATATGAAGGTTATGTCTATGGTTAGAGAAGGTAAAAAACTCATGTTTTATGATGACCTTGTGCTGGATGTTGGGCATTTTTGTTTAAGCCATCCAGGAGGGAGTTTTATGATTTCAGATTGCTATGGGGAAGATGTAGGAAAGTATATGGTTGGCTGCAGTAGTTATGGAGGTAATTTACTTCCATATACCCATTCTCTAAAAGCATTTTCTTACTTATCTAACCTAGCAATAGGGAAAATTAAATACCCAAGAAAATATATGCTCCCTATTAAAGAAAAACCACAACACTTAATGAAATTCATGCTTTTATTCCAAAAGGCTTTAAACGATCATACATTTCTATCATATTTCAAATCAAATAATTTTAAAATGTCTAATTCTTGCAGTAACCTTCTTTGGATAGGCAAACATTTTATGGTCTGCTACAAAACCAAATTCAAAAATGTGATAAGAAGATACTATAGTAGTATTTTTGTAGATATAAACAAATGGGCTTATGAGCTTGGAATAGCTAATCACTTAGAAAATATTG
Organism: Stentor coeruleus; assembly: GCA_001970955.1. Taxonomy (NCBI): domain Eukaryota; phylum Ciliophora; class Heterotrichea; order Heterotrichida; family Stentoridae; genus Stentor; species Stentor coeruleus. The sequence continues at coordinate 38,817 of MPUH01000035.1, read as the reverse complement.
AAGATGGACTTATTAAGCTTATTTTTAAAGTATATCCTGGAGGCCTAATGACAAATTATTTAAACAATTTAAGTACTGGGGATAAGATAATATTTAAAGGGCCACTCGGTCCTGGACTGCTTTTAAAAAGCTTTGAAGGTAATTATTTAGCTTTTGCTGGAGGTACTGGGCTTGTACCATTTCTTGACCTTGTGTATATTGCTTGGAAAAATCTGCCTGAGAAAAGTGATTTTTTCTTGACTATGTTTGTTAGCTTTAAAACGAGGAAAGATGGTTTTGCGTTGGATATTTTAGAGAAAATGCAGGAAGTTGGAGAAAAATGGCTGAAGGTTTATATTATTACAGATGAAAGTAAGGATAAGGAATTTTTGTCAGATATTATAGTTGAGACTATGAAAAAGGAAGTTACTGGAGCGTGGATATGTGGACCTTCTGGGTATAATAGACATTATGCTGACTTTTTAGTGAAAAATGGGTTAGATAAGAATAAGATTATCGTTATGTAAGGTTTGGATAGTATAATTTTTTGAATGGAGTCTAAAAAAATATTGTAGCATAAGATATTGATTCAAATGATTATAGATAAAATTTGGATATACAAATATACGCATATATTTTTTAGAAATATTGTATAAAATCATAATCTCAATAATTGGTATAGAATCATAATTTATAAATGATATAATTTATTGAAATAATCACAGTACCCACTAGACGACACGACAAAAGGTGAACTGGGAGCCTTCACCATATCTCTGATAGTCTTGATGATTCGCTATTGATGTAAAATTTAAGTATAAATTAACAAATGAGGCTATCTTATAAATATATAGTAATTTAAAAGCACAAAAGTTAATTTAATATATAATGTCTCAATCTAGCATAGGGAAAATAAGCCGACTTTCCAACCTCCGTAAAGGATCAGAGCGAGTTCGCCTACAACGTGAAAACCAAATTTTAGCTGAGCAAATCCAACACCTAGAAAAAGATAAGTTAACCTTTGAGCAAAGTCTCAAAGAAAGCCAAGATGACTGCGACTATTTTAAACAAATAGCTATAAAAGCTGAAGACATAACAACTTCTGAGTATCAATTATCAGAAGAAGTCAAACGATTACACTCTGAAAACGTTCAAATTTTCATGGAAAACAAAACTTTAACTGAGCGGAATTACGATTTAACAGGGCAGACAAAAATTCTTGAAGGGGAAATTGAAAGGCTAAACCACATACTTTTCCAGATGGAAAACAAAATCTTAGAAGTCACAAATGAAAAGTATCAAGCCTTAGAAGAAATTAAAAGACTAAACAAAATAAATAAAGAAATCACAGAGCTTTTAGAGAGTAAAACTAAAGGTTTTTATTATAAAGATGAAGAGATGCCATATAAAACTTTTGATTGTACTGAAAAGGATCTAGAAGGGAGTATAAATCAAAGCCAAAATATGCTTAGAAAGGCTCAGACATTTAATGTGAGGTTTAGAGAAGAACCTAATGAAACTTATATGGTGGAAGATCATGTAAGGGGAAATACTAGTAGAAGGAAATTATCCCAAACTCACATTGATAATATGAAAAAATTAGCTAATTTGAGTATGAGTGCGAAAAATACAGATGAGCATTTTGTATTTCAATCACCTCAACGTGCTTCCTCAAGAAATACAGCTAGAAGGTCATCAAGTCCAGTCAGAAATGAATGTGAGAAAAGACAAAATAACTCATCTCCAAATAGAGGGAAAATTAAGAATCTGGACGAACTTAAAAGATTAATCAAGCAGACCCAACAAAGCAAAAAATCTTTTAAATAATATAATTTTTAATATGATATAAAGTATCTATAATAATTAGTTTTTAATATCAATAAATTGCTTATGAAAGAAGTTTTAAATAGCGATTATTTATGATATATAAAGTTAAAATATTATAAGTTTGCGTATGATTATTTATTGTTTATTAATCTCCTCCTCTAAATCTAAATATAACATGTAAAGTGCTTTCTTTTGCAATATTTTGAGAGCATATTGTTCCGTAGAAAATTTCTCTGCCAGCCCATATCAATCTTTGCTGTTCAACAAATATACCTAGTTTTTCTTCAATAACTTCTTTTATATATTCTACATCATAATCGGCACAAACATCAATTGTAAGAGTTTCTCCTGTAAGAGTCTTTACAAATATTGGAAACATTTATATTATTTCATAACAGAATATTAACTTTATAATAAAAATGTTTCACTCAAGTCCTTATAACATCTTTACATAACCTTTAATGCATATTATTTTGCTAATAACTTTCTAGCATACATTCTTAAAATGCTTTTTAGTTTAATTTAGCTTACATAGCTAATCACAATTATGATTAGGCTATCGCTTATCTTTATGATGAACCATTATAAGTTTTTATCTAGGCAGCAATTGTTTAATTCTTTTTGAGTAAATTTTGTGAACAAAATCTTTAATTGTTGTGTCTACCTTTTTATATCTTCATTGCTTAGATTTTTGATTTTTTCTTCAAAGTGATAGCTGTATAAAACTACATTTATGAATTTTATGTTTGATAAATGTTGGTTTTGATTTTGTAGAATCTATTAATAAGAGTTTCTCTTTCATATTCAGGGCATTCTTCTATCATATTAAATTCACTTTTAATCTACTAATTATTATAATAATTATTCTAAATTAACATTTATAGCTTTTAAATTTTGTATTCAGTGTTTATTATCAATTTCTAATAAACAAATACCCAGTTTATAATTTCATAATGTAGCATTTATATTATCTCATAACAAAATTTCTCCTCATAACTCTTAAACCTCTTTTAATATCTTTGCAATACCTATTCTATTTCTATATATAATTAAATATCCCTCTCATATACCTTCTATAATTTTCTCGCAAATTTAACTTTACTTATCTAACTAAGTGAATTTCAGCATCATCTCACTGAATTCTCTCAAATCAATAACCCCATCTCCATTCTGATCCACTTCTCTAATAATATTCGTCCACATCTCATCATCATAAGCATGATATTTCCCAAGCATTGATTTAAGTTCATCAGCTGTAATAGTTCCACTACCATCAACATCAAAAGCTTTAAACGCAGCTTCAAGTCTTTCTTTAGATAGCAGTTTCGTCCTATTCATAGATGCTGCAACAAATTCTGAATAATCAATTTCTCCTGATTTGTCAGTGTCAACTTGTCTCATAATCTTATCAACTTCAGCATCAATGTCTTCAATTTCATTAGCATAAAGATTATGAAAGCCTCTTAAAAGTTCCTCTCTTGACAAAGTTCCTGAATTATCAGTATCTAAAGATTTAAATAGATCAAGCATTTCTTCACGTTCCTTTTTAGTAGCTAACTGTGAGGCAATAAACGCATAAGTAGCTTTCTGAAGCTTTTGTTCAGAATGGAAACTTGTCAGATTAGTAAAAATGCTTTTTGCTGTGGAACTATCAATAGGAGCATTACTAGCATTATTAAGCCAAGGGTGTTGGAGTGCCTCTCTTGCAGACATCCTTCTTGTATAATCAAAAGCTAGCATCTTTGTTATCAAATCTTTAGCCTCAGAGCTTATAAAATCCCATTCTGGTGATGGGAAAGAAAACCTCCCAATAGATATTTTTTTAAGAATCTGATCATCATTTGATCCCCCAAAAGGTGGATAGCCACATAGTAACACATACATATTAACTCCAGCACTCCATACATCACAACGTTCATCATAACTACATTTTAATACTTCTGGGGCTATATAATATGGTGTACCAAATTTAGCTGTCATTTTAACACCTGGAGTGAAAAATTGTGCTGTGCCAAAGTCAATAACTTTAAGGTTAGCATCTTCAGCTGTAGTGTCTAATAAGAAATTTTCAGGCTTAAGATCACGATGAACAATATTACGATCATGTGCATATGCAATCACTGAGAGAATTTGTTTCATGTAGTTTGCGGCCATTGCTTCTGAGAAGGATCCATGACTGATAATCCGGTCAAATAATTCACCTCCACTGCACAGTTCGGTGATTAGGTAGTAATTTTTTTCGTCTTGATAGTATTCGTAAAGTTTAAGGACGTTAGGATGGTCTAAAGCTCGTAGTACAGAGACTTCATTGAAAAAAGTTTGGCGTTCTTCTTCACTACGGAGGTTTTTCTTATGGATTGTCTTTACAGCACGTATTTCGCCAGTCACTCTATGAGTAATTTTACGCACACTGCCAAATGCTCCATCACCTAGTTTATTGCCTATGCGATAGTTATCACGCAGCTTGCCTTTTTTTTCTGTGACGAAATCCCCACCAGTAACTTTGAGTTCTTCCATTTATTTATTTACCTCATTTTCCTCTCCTACAATATCTTTCCTTTACAATCTTTACTATTTATATCCCTGTATTTCAAATTTTTGGGCTTTTCGCTTATTGATAGTTGTTTTTTGTGTATTATTATCATGTTTATATAGCAAATATGCTTTTTTATTATTTTTTTAAATGTTCTAGAGTTTTCTATAAACTAAAGGTTATTAACTAATAGAGGACGTGGCGTCATAAAAGCTTCTATCATCTCATCAGTGACTAGACTTCTCCGGCGCTGGTGTTCTAAAACAAATTCAGTGACAATACGGATAGTATCAGCTTTGATCTCTTTTGTCAGCATTTCCCCACTTCCATACTTAACTCTTATTTCTTCCAGCCTAGCATCATCTTCCATGAAAAACGTCAAATATTGAAAAGGCACATCAACAGCCAAGTTCGCTCCTTTTTCCCTATGTTCCTTAAGACTTCTCCCACCTCCAGAAAACGCATAACTAGTAATTTTCTTAGCAATAACTTCAGGAGTATCATCCATATAAATAGCACTATTCGCATCACTTGCCGACATCTTAGTATTAAGTCCTTGTAATGCTGGGAAGAATTTTGCATGTAAAACTGCAGGCTTCAAATACCCAATTCTAGGTGCAACATCTCTAGTCATTCTGAAATAAGGGTCTTGATCTATAGCTTCAGGGATCAAACAAGGAATGTTTCTATTACCAAAAATCTCAGGAAAAGAGTTAGAAAAAGCAGGCACAGCTTGTAAAGGTGGATAAGCCCATTTACCAATATTATCAGTACCATTAAATCCGAAGCATCCTTGTATTTGATTTAAAGTAATATGTTTTTGCATTTTAATGAAGTTTGGATAGAGTCGGTGGATATAAGAACTGTCTGTGAAAATAAATGTCTTGTTGATATCGAAGCCACATGCGATAATGTCTCTAATATTTTCTTTTGCATATTTTTGCACATCTTCATATGAGAGTTCAGGTCTGTAAAGATATTTTTCGTCATCTGTGATTTGGATGATCATTGGGACATTGAAAGCATCTTGGAGCCATTTGTTGATTATGAATGGAACCATATGGCCGACATGTAAAGCTGCTGAGCTTGGACCACGTCCGGTATAGAGGTAAAATGGTTTTCTGTTGCGGAAGGTTGAAAGAATTACATCGAGGTCTCTATGAGCGAAATAAATACCTCGTCTTAGTAAGTGGTGGGGTTTTTGCCCGGTAAGCTCTTCAATTTGTTGGACATGCTCGGGTTTTACAAACTCGCAGCCGAACTTTGCCACCAGCTTTTCGTAGTCAACACCTGTTTCGCCACTTTCAATGCTGAATGGAGTCACGACGTCCTCTTTATTTTCTTCCATTTTATATAAGTATGAACCATAAATTTTCATAAACAGATCAGAATTTAGGCCTAAGATTGATTGGGTAAAGTTTTAAAATGTGTGATATGCTTTGATATATTTATTAAAGGTATTTTTTAGGCATGCTTTAGGATTTTAATTGAGATTGATTAGTCATTAAATTATAATAAATTATGGTAAAGTATACTTAGTATATAATTCAAATAAGGAGGTACTTTAAATATTTTTCTCTACATAAATTCGTTTAAATATGATTGGAAAAATTTCTTGATGTTTCATATTGATTTCGAAGTTTGTGCTTAATTCTCAACCAGAGTTATTCAATGATTGAGTATGAGTTATATTATAAAATGGATGAAACAAGCTATTTTGATGAATGATTATTTCACGAATATAGATTCAATAATCAATCTTATCAATATATTTGTATATTTTCAAACTATCTGAAATTATGAATGTACCTGGATAAATATTTTTTATAGTCACTTCAATAGTAATTTTTCATTTGGAACAATACATAATAGATTTCCAGAGTCTCTTTTAACACAGTCAAATATCCGCAATCCTTTATTATATTTGAATTACTCTTAAACATTTATAAATTACTACCTATCTTAAATGTTATTTAAATGCACCACTTAAAACATGATTTATTCCGATTCATCATCTCAATTTTATTCTTAATTCTGTCTTTTAAATCTATTTTCCGATGACGAAGTGCATTATTCTCATTCTCAAGGCTTCGAATAACATCTTTATATTTTATCAATCTAGTAGAAAGTATGCTAATTTGTGATTTCATTCTAACCATAGTATTAACAACTTCTGTTGCATCTTCTAACATTACAGTCTGGCTGCGATATTCCATATCTAAAGATAAACTTCCAAGAACATCTTGTGAATAATCTTGAAATGCGAGTTTTTTTTTATAGTCCTCAGAAACATCACTATCAAGTGTTGTGAAAACTTTCTTTGTAAAATACGTTGTTTCTTCTTCGATCATGCTTTTTTCATTAGTATTTTGGGATTTTGGGCTTGACAGAATTGACCTTATTGTAGGCTTTTGGGGAAAGCAATAAGGGATATTGTGAGTATCTTGAATAACGGGTAAATTTGAGACTTTGCTTTGAATTTCCATTTAGATTATGGATGAGATTATTATTATGAGGATTTTTATTTTAGGAAACTAGCTTTATTTTTTAATAAAATTTAAACTTAAGGTATTGAGTTGTTATTGAATTGAAAAGTCTTTATTGCATATAAGATGCGATTAGGATAGATAAGCATTTCTGAAACAAATTATATTTTAATAGAACATAAGATTTTGTTTAAGAAATAACAATGTGAAAAAAAAAGAGAAAAGTATGTATGCAAGAAGATTTTATGTGGGAACTATTTATGATTTGCTTATATTTTATTTTATGGGAACTGGAGTATGATTATAAATGTGATTTAAGATAAGTGTAATATGGAATTTTTTAGGAAGTTTAGATATAAATTAAAGAGCCTATTTATTTTTATAAGATTTGCATGTAAAATTCTAGATGGTTTTGTTAGGCTAAGGCTATTTGATATTAATCATTTTTTTATTTGCTATGATTGGTTTATTTATTATGTATTTGCAGCAAGGCATAATTTTATAAATTAAAAATAAAAATTTACACCGAATCTATGCCTAAACACTATTTTTATAACTAATGATAATCCTAAATCTTAATAAATCGCTTTTAATTAGACTTCATTTATTGTATAGGTTATCAATTAGAAAGTTATACTCATTTTATTACTTCTATAGCTTATTTTATTTATATTTTGACATAAATCTATTCTTCTATCAAATTAATAATTCTGCATTTTCAAACTATCATACTTGAAAACCCCAATTTCAACTGTAATTTTAATGAATTAAATAAAAAGCACAGGCTAATTTTGAATACATATTTTCTGTAAAAAGAATATCCATTTTGCTACAGTTTCTCTGGTTTACCATCTTCAATCAATCCCCACTTTTATAATATGAATAATTTTATCAGAGAAGGTATGCACTAAATTTTTATGCTATATATAATAATGCTCAATCTTTAATTTTATAATCAAAAACTTTAAAGTGTAATTCCCGTCTTTGATTATTTTATAAAGTGACTATTTACCTATAAATATTTTATGAGAAATATAATCTTTTGTACAGTAAATAGTTATGATAAGAACAGAATCCAAACTTTTCATTCTTTTTATACCCAAACTCTTAAGTAATAAATCTTAACCCTAATATATTCATCCACCTCTAAAACAAATTTTTTTTTCAAATCATCAAAAAACTATCATCTTCCAAATCAAAATCTTCTAGCCTTCGAACCTATTAGCCATTACAAAATCAAATCAATCATCACAATTATAATAAAATGAACACTGGGACACCCTTGGAAAAACGTTACTCATACTGGTATAGCATAAGTGACAGCAATAAAAAAGCTACAGACTATGAAGATGCAATTAAATACCTTGGGAGTTTCGGGACAATCGAAGAATTTTGGCAGTATTACTCGCACTTAAAAAAGCCAGATGATGTGCCTGTAAATACAGACTACCATGTGTTCCAGGAAGGTATTAAGCCAATGTGGGAAGATGAAGCAAACAAAAAAGGTGCTCGTTGGATCCTCCGTATAAAAAAAGGAGCTGCTTCAGTTTTTTGGGAAGAGCTTCTAATCAATATGATAGGTGAACAATTTGATGTCAACAATGAAATCTGTGGAGTTGTTGTCTCGATCAGACCAACAGAAGACATCTTTTCAATATGGATCCGTTCAGGACAGGACCTTTCAGTAAAGAATTCAATCAAAGAAACATTAAAGAAAATATGGAACCTCAACGATTCAGTTTATTTAGAATATAAAGAGCATCCAAACCAACAAAGGACCAATCCTCGTAATAGATTTAACCACACTTAGCTTTAGGCTTTATAATACAAACTATACACTTTAATATTTAATCCCAAGCTACTCTTGGCTCTAAAGTACTTGAACAGTCGATGATAAAGTTTGCAGAACCTCCTAATGAGTTTTGATCATCTGGAAAAGAATGTTCTTCTAATGATATGTTAACATCTTCACTTGGAGTTTCTGATTGGCTCATTATCGAATTCTTTTTCAGTTGTTTCCTTTTAATCATTGACACGATGATCATTTCCACTTTTAGTTTCTCATAATCTTTGAGAACGTTAAGCAACCTTTCTCGATCTAAAGTGAGCATTTTTGTTCTTTCATTACATTTCACACATGTCTCACGCTCTTCACATAGAAAAATTTCTGCATCGCCGAAGTACCCTCCTGCTTTCACAGACTCATAAATAACATCATGTTCATATACAAAAGCTACATTACCAGATAAAACAAAGTATATTTCATCTACTGGATCCCCTTCTTTATATATATATTCCCCTGTTTCAGCTTTATAAGGACTTAAAAACTCTAATATTCTCTGCACAAAATTATAAGGTTTGTCTATGAAAAATTTATTATTTTCAATGAGTTTATGATTCATTTTATACTTGAGCCTTGATGCAACTTTAGGAGGAAGGGAAGCTAGGACTGTAACAAAATCAGCTCTTTTTTCTTTAAGATTGTATATAAGGGCATCATTAAGTCTTTTATGGAATTGCCTTGTTAGTTTATATTCAGAAGCGATTCCAGATAAAATCCCTGTATTATTTTCAATCATACTATTTTGCATATTAGCGCTTGCTATTATAGAAGTAATTGAACTGATTGTATAAGAGTAAAAAAAAACTCCTCCGCTCATGACGACAATAGCCACTGCGATTTCTAAGTCATTTCGAGGAGCTATATCGCCATATCCGATTGTGCAAACAGTAGTAATAAGCCAATAAAACCCGGCAAGGTACTTTTGAAAAATCCCCGCATCTTGTATATTATATACAGTTTCCCAGTTGTTTCTAGCATAATATGATCTTGGTAGCATACACCAAAAGCATGTCATTAAATGGCAAAAAAGGATAAAAGATAAAAGTAATATACGCATTCTACTCAGGGAAATATTACACCCATGGAGAAAATCTATCATTTCTTGGATTTTTATCGGATTATTCCACAGTTTAAATATCCTAACAAGCTTAATCATCCGAAGAATCCTGTATAACGGTTTGATTTCATCAAAAAACAAATTATTGTTCCCAACTCTATTATTTGCAAATACTTCAAAAGGAAAAAAACCTAAAAAGTCAACAAAAAACCAAGTTTTCAGATAGTTTTTAGCTATAGCTTTGTGATTTATTACAAGATTTGTAGAGTTGCTATAGTAGCAAGTGAAGAATGTGAAAACACAGTCAATAAAAAAACAGAAGTCGATTGAATAATCCAAAATAACCCAGTGATCTTCATCAAAATCATTGAATGCTACACGGAACATATAATGCGTTATTGTATAGAAGATCAAGAGGACGATAAACAAATCCCATGTTGTTTTAAGTTTATCATCAGGGTATATTAAGCATTGATGATTGATATATTCAGGTGACCTTCTAAATTTTGTTATCTCAGAGTCAATATCAATATCAAATTCAGTAATCAAGTTTTTTCTTACTAGCTGATTGCTGTTAGCGTTGCTTCTTGTGTCTGGCTGATATAAATCCTTATCTTCGTCCTCATTGGTTTGAATATTGTGATCACTCATTTGTAATATCTAAAATATTTATTATTGCCTTTTTTATAAGGCATTTTAATAGAGTTTACATGCCTAGAAAATCGTTTTTCCAAATTTCGATGGTAGGTTTGTTATATAAGTGGTGACTTTTATGAAGAATTTGAAATATTTACTGAATAAAGAATTTTTTTAGTGAGAAAATATAAATTAAGGGGGAAAACTGTCTGAGTTTTCAATTTAATATTTTTTAACTCTAAATATTATCTTCTTTTCTATCTAAGCATCTAGTTAAATATTTTAAAGTTAAAAACTAGTCTCTTTAATTTCCTGAATTCCTGAATTTATTATGAGGCTATTACTCTGTCAAATCTTGAGGACAATTATTTTTTGCAATCTTTCTCACAACTCCATGCCTACTTAAGATTCTTGCAATCACAAAAATGTCCATTTTCCTATTAACTTGTAATTTTATAACATAATAATTTCTTGCATTATTTTCTGTTAAATATTAAGACTAGATATAGTTTTGAATACTTCGACGAGACCTTTCAAACCACATTCAATATTATATCCTTGAATCTACATAATTTGAAAGACAATATCTTAATGATTAAATTAAAATGTAATCATTCGCTGAAGGAATATCTTCTTTGAAACAATAAAATTCGGTTTTAAGGCTTTTCTTCCTTAAGAGCTTATGATAGATTTTACCCTAATATTTTTTTTAGGATATAAATTTTCACTATAAAACGCTTAGAGCGCCTTAATCTTTACCTTAATGCATGAACTGTGTGCATAATCTTTCATTAATTTTATTAGTATTTGATGTCTTTATAAGTGCTATATGCTTGAACACTAAATTCCCTATACAAAAATATGCTATTTTACATTAGGGTAAAATCCAGATTATCCCTAATGCGCGATAGTTAACTTTAACCCTTACAATAATTATGTACATTTAATTTAGATGTTTTCATATTTGCATTAAACTATTATTGATTATTTTGATTGATTAACCCTTATTAAATATTTCAAAAATAACTTAAAACAAATACTCAAAAACCCTTAAAATAATAATGATTTAGCTAGTTATTTTTGCTTTTCGCCTGTGGACCCATGAGCAGTATGCCAACACCTAAAAGGCAAACAATGCTTCCGATAACTTTTATAAGCTCTGGCTCAATCGCGAAGAAAATATAATCTAAAGCCATCTGCAATACGCCAAGCGTATTAGCAATAATGATTGCAGGGCCAACTTTCCCAAACATGACCGCATGAGTGACAAATAAAACTCCAAAAGCCATAAAAATTCCTCCAATAAATGAATAATACCAAGTGCGCATATTATTGAAAACATCCATAAATCCTGACACAACCAGTGTTGTTAAAAAACCTCCAATAGCTTCGAAGTATAAATTAATAACAATTGATGTTTCCACATCAATTCCTCCTTTTTCACAGCTTCTTATAGCTACATTTCTAATAGCGAAGAACAAAAGTGATATAAATCCATAAATAAAACCACCAAGTGACCCACTTACTCCTGAAGCATAAGCAATAATTAACAATCCAAATGTGCATATCCCCATACCTCCGATTTGCATTAGTCCTAACTTTTCATCGTACATGAAATAAACAACTATAGCACTTATGATAGCTGAACCAACAATCATAATAGAAATAACTCCTTTGTTTGATGTATCATCTGAATAACCTAGAAATAAGGTCAAATTTCCAAAGTTGTTGCATATGCCTACAAGAACTGAACTTAGTATGCCTGGAGCTAGTCTGGAATTTTTGAAAATTGTTGTGTCAGAGAAAGTTGCACAACGACCCAGCTGTTTTGATTTTAAAATCCAGAAGTAGATTGTCATGATGAAAGCTAAAAGAAAGAAGCCACAAGAGACCATAGCTTTACCGAAATATGGGGTAAGAGGATATGCACCAACTAAGAAACACCCAACTCCAAGAGTAATAAGACTGAGGACTGAAGTCAAAAGCCAGAGATTACTTGGTTTTTTAGAGTCTAGGGGAATATAGTTTATGTTGCTATCTGCCATTTATTAGAAGAAATTTTTGTTACAGAATTATATTAAGATTGATTTGGATACTTTGGTGAATATAAGTTAATGGTAAGTAATAATTAAGAAAAGCAAGATATTGTATTGTTGTGAGCTTAAGTAAATATGGTGATGTATAATCAAATAACTTAATTTCTTGAAAGTATCAAAGATTATTTAATTTAGTATTGATGTAAATGTATCAGGTGTAAGGATAATGAATATTAAAAAGGTATATCTTATAAAAGCTCGATTTGAATTCTATAAAATAGAATATAAAGAAATTGTGTAATCTAAATAGTGAAAATTTAGAGTAATTAGATCGCATGCAAAGCAATATCGTAAATGTGTGTTAAAACTTATTATACTTTTATTATTTGATTAGAAATGCTTTGATTGTAAATTAATTATCTACTAGCGCAAGCAATGCTATTCTAAACACTAAAAACTAGCTTTATTAAATTTTGTGGTGACTTTGTCTTCCCTGCAAGGTAACATAGAGATTTCTGAGCGAGTCTTAGCTAAAAAATTAACTCTAGTCAATATTTTAAGCATACCTCCGAATTTCTCTTATTATAATCTATTGTTCTTTAATGATTATTTTGCTAAAATATTCTTTATAATAATCTATAGCTAATTTTTAGTTTATCGCTGTGCTTGAAGTACTCCATATATAACCCTCCCAAAGGCCCTTTTTTAAATTCAGTAATTCTGGGTCCATGGCCTTAATTAATTTTATGCACACAAAAAACATTCTTTGGAATATTTTTATTTTTTTCTGTTTTATTTTTCAAAAGAGTGTTTTTGATGTATTTTTTGTTATAGATATTTACCTATTATTTTGGAAAGAAATTGTATTTTATTAATTTCTATAAAATTATATACTGGATTTTTGTAATTACATGAGCTAATAATATCATCCTAAAATTTAAAAGAATCTTTAAAATGAGTATAATACCTTTGTTTTAGAGTTTAATATATACTACATATACAGCTTTTATTATAAACTCTTTATAACTATAAGATTTAAAAAAGTATGTTTAGACTATATTTCTAAAATTAAAGTCGTATAATTTATAAGTTTAAAAAATCTTATTACTGTGATTTATTATGAAAATATAAATAAATTTTAAAGAATAGAGTTTTTGATATGAAATTGAAAATAGGATATCTTTAATAGAGCCTTAATATATCGACAAATATTCTATATTAAATTTTCTGATATAAAAATCCTGTAAAAATGGTATTGATGAAAAACATCTGATGCACTACATTATTTAATAAAATAAACATTTTCTTAAGTTATATATAATTTTTACTGGCAGTAAGTGAAAGAAGAGCTAAACATCAAAACAATTAAATATAATAATAAATTTATAAAGCTGGGTTTATAAAATTAGTATAATTTAAGATTATTTATAAGCATTATTTTTGCTAACTGCTTTATGAGGCAAAAAGCTAGGCACAGTGTTTTTCGTGCAAAAACTGGCTGTAAAATAGCATGGTGATTACTGGGTTACACTGTACTTAAATTTTTTTAATAAAAATGATGAAAAGAGAACATCAAACAATTACTTAAACAGTTTTTTTTAATTAAAAATAATTGACTTAAAAACTACTTATCTATTTGAATCATATAAATTTAACTCAAAAAAGTTTTTCTACTAAAGTCATCCTTTCTAATAAACTATTTCAAAATAGCTTCTTCATAATTTATGATTACTATATCTAAATTCATTATTTTATAAAACAAACATAATTATTAACCTTTCATTCCTAATTATCTAAAAACTATTATTAAGAATTCAATCTTCTAAAAAATTATTTTATTGCTAAAACCAAACTAAAAATCCAATAAATCTCCTCTAATAAAATTACTCCATCAATACTTAAAGCATAATTTAGCTTTTTCTCTATAAAGTATCAAATCAACCCTTCAATAAGGTAAAATGTAAAACTAAGGTCTCAAGTAAAAAAAATGGTTGAGCCACTATTAGATCCTCTTCAAGACCGAGTGCTAAAATCCTTAGAAGCTCCTCCTCATAGGTATTTAGCAACTAACTTACTCTTTCCTAGAGGCATAGCAGCTCCTCCAGACGTTACAGTTCTAAAAAATCACCTGAAAAAAGAAGGAAGAGTTGCAAAATCTGATGCTTTAATCATTTTGCGTCAGGCAGCCGAAACTTTTCGTAAAGAAAAGACCTTAATCGAACTCCGTTATCCTGTAATAGTTGTTGGAGACATACATGGACAATTCTTCGATCTGTTAAAGCTCCTTGATATGGCTGGAGATGTAGCTGCAAATAAATACTTGTTCCTTGGTGATTACGTAGATAGAGGATCCTTTTCAGTTGAAGTCTTACTTACCTTATATTCTCTCAAACTAAATTTCCCACAGAATGTGTTCATGATTCGAGGCAATCACGAATGCCGTCAGATGACCACATTTTTTAACTTTCGAGCTGAGTGCTTGTTCAAATATGACTTAGAGTTTTATGAAACCGCATGCGAGACCTTCGATATGATGGCTTTAGCATGCATTATTAATAAAAAGTTCCTCGCTGTTCATGGAGGTATTTCTCCTGAAATGGTCACTTTAGAGGATATTACCAAAGTTAATCGGTATACAGAACCTCCACGTCAGGGGTTGTTTTGTGATATGCTTTGGTCAGACCCTGTGGCAAATGATTCTGGGACAAGTCCTGACAAGTACAAATCTAATGAAGTCAGGGGGTGTAGTTATTTTTTTAATGTCAATGCCGTGAACACATTTTTAAAGAGAAATAAACTCCTAACAGTCATCAGAGCACATGAAGCTCAGCTAGAAGGATACAAAATGCATACTTGGAATGGTCCAGGCGAATTCCCTGTAGTCATTACCATCTTTTCAGCACCAAACTACTGTGATGTTTACAACAACAAAGGGGCGATTATTAAATTTGATGACAATAATCTGAACATCCAGCAGTTTAATTATTCAGGCCACCCTTACATTTTGCCTAATTTTATGGACTTATTCAGCTGGAGTATACCATTTGTCATTGAAAAAGTTTTAGAGATTATGTGCCAAGTAGTTAATCCAAAGAATACCGCTGTTGGTGGAGCTATGGCTGGGGAGAAAATTGAGGAGATGAAAGAGTCAATTAAGGAAACTAAGACTGAGATTTTTAGGAATAAAGTCAAAGCAATGTCTAAGATGATGAAGATGTTCAAGACTTTACGTGAGGATAAAGAAATTATTATGCAGTTGAAAGGATTGTGCCCTGATAATAAAGTTCCTAAAGGGCTGATTCAGCAAGGCAGGAAAGCTTTAGAAGGAGCTTTAGACTCATTCACTAAGGCCAAAGAGTGGGATATGATTAATGAAAAACGGCCTGAATAGATAGATAAGTTACTCATTAGCGCTTAATTTATTTATAACTAGCATACGACGCATTCTTTCGTCGGCTTGTCAGTTTCTTGGCTTATAAGTGATTGTCTATGATATTCTTTTACAGTCTCCACAACATCTTCTACAGGTTTTTCATTGCCTTCTATGTTTTTGTTTACTAAAAGCAGACATCTTTCACAAAGAATTTTGCGGATTTGATCCAAACTCAAGCTTTGCCTTAAACTTGAGTTGATTTTATCTATTTGTGATATGATCTCATTTTTTTGTTCTTCTACATTGTGAATTTCTAGTTTAAGTCCTTCAGTTTCGTTTTCAGCCTCTAGACAAGCTTCGCTCATAAATTTCTCAGCTTTTGAAGACTCGTCAAGCGCTCTACGTAATGAGTCAACCTGATTGCGGATTTTCAGACCTCGATTTTGCTCTGATTCCAATTGACTTAGAAGCTCTTCTTCTTGTTTTTTATTGCTCCATTCTTGCTTTTTTATTTCCATGTCAATGTTGTTAAGTGAAGCAGTGTTATTATAATGCTCTTTAAATAACCTCTCATTGCTTTCTTTAAGTTCTTTAACTTCCAAAGACAGTTTTTCTATCTCCTGATCGATTTCCTGGGCGATTTCCTTTTTTGTTTCCTCTTCATCACAGACATCACATATAAAAGCTTGGTCTTCATTTTCAGCCAGTTTTCTTTTCCTTGTGCAGTGGTCAGAACAATACACATTCAAACATATCTGACAAGTAATCTTTCTCCTTAGCATAAAACCTTTTTTGCAGACTTGGCATCTTTTTGAGCCAATATCATCATTTGAACTGTTTGTATTTGAGCGAATGCTTTCACTCAACTGCCTCTGGTGCAAAGACTTGAACATCTCACTCGAGTCTGAAATTGAGTTTGCATTAGCTTTCATTGAGTTTAATAATAAAATAGCTTATTTAGGATAAGAACGGTTTAAAGGGAAAAAGCCCAGCTCCTCTTCTTCAGGGAGTTCTATTTCACTAACTCGTTTTGAGAGTTTTTCAATGAAGAATTCGATTTCGTTTAGCTCAACAATTCCTCGCTTGTGCTGCTTTAATGCAGAGACAATACTTTCGAGTTGTTTGAAAATCTTAACGCATTTTACTTGCTCGTTTTTGTCTACTTTAAGGTTTGTGGCAATCGATGCACATAGCTCCTGAGAAATCTCCATTAAAACAATTCCTGCGCATTTTCCAGCAACTTCAGCATAATACTTGTTTTTAGATTTTGCAAGTCTTAGGCATATGTCTAGAATAGCCCCAGCATTGCATACAGCGACAAAGTCAGCTCTAGGCTTTGTATTAAAAATATTATCAAAGATACTGCTTTGTACAGCAAGTTCACATTTTGTTATAGCAGGGAAGATTTTGCCAATACCACCGAGTTCCCAAAGCTCAATTAATTCATTAGTAATTTTTGTGCGTTTATCTAAAAGAAACATGGTTTTATTGTGCCCTTCAGAGACTTGGTCTATATTTCCTAAAGAGCGATTCTGCCCGCCATCGAGAGTTACGAATGATCTTTCGGACAAGGCCCTTGACTCGATAGTCATACGGATGTTGACAGCTTCTTCAATTTCATCCTGATTATGAACTTACAAGTTTAGCTAAATCAAGTCCTTGAGATCTTCTTATTGATGAATGGATTTCCCAAACATCAATTCCAAGTTCTCGAGAAAGAACCCTATTGTTTGAACTTAAGTGAAGGGGATAAGACCATTTTGTATTGCTTTGATGAACCAAGCCCAAAGTGTTCATCACTGTGAACTTGTTGTTGGATAAAATATAAAGACCCTCAGTTTTATATTTTAGAATGTAGGACTTAACACAAGCTAAAGTTTGTAATGTTTCGAATGAAGATAAGTTATAGATACGGACAAGCGAATTTGAGTGGATTACCCCGATACGGTCTGTTGATGGACATATTGACATATCTGTTACGCGTTCATTGCAGCACACAGTTTCAAAGCCGAGTTTACGGAAATCACATACTTTGACTGAACCTTCTTTCCCACCTGATACACAGAAATCTTGCTTAGAATCTAAAGCTGTTACTGCTTTCTTGTGAGCTCTAATCTCAAAAGTTGGGTCTTTTCTTCTTAAATCCCACAATTTGACAAATCCATCTTTTTCTCCTGTTAGGATGAGTGCTGGATTGTTATGGCAGCAGAGGCTTTTAATTTTGTTTTTCGCTGAGATGGTTCTCACACATTTCATTTCTTCTATGTTGTAGACAAAAAAGGTACTTAGACTGGCGCAAATAATTTGCTTTGTGTTTGGGAATTTGACAATATGTACTGGAAAAACATCAAAGTCTGTAATGTGCATGTTGTTTGAGTATAAAGCAAGATGCTCAGGGAAAGCTGCTATTATTTGTGAGTTAAGGCTTGCAGCAGAGATTGGCGGAAGTGTTGATATGTGGAAATTTCTAGCTGGGTATTACGGCATTGTTGTATAGTCCATTTTCTATATATAGTTTGCTAAATATTACTAATAAATGTACCTTTACATGAGGAAATTTGCTTTATTATGATAACCAGGAAATATCACTTAAATAATTAGCGCTATCTTTTTTTAATAGGTTTAATAAATAATGGAAGTTACTCCAGATATTGCTAATTGGCTTAAAGAAGCAAAGATTATTGAAAAGGAACTCAATGCTCAAGAGAATGGGAAATTTTTAATCCCAGACAATTTAGCTATGCCTTTAGAAAACGGACTGAATTTTACTCCTTTAATTAAAAGACTCTATCAGATCCTAAATAAACTAGACCGCGAAATGACTCCGATGCCTGAGCTAAATTCATTAAAAGAAGTTAAAAGTCCTGCTGCAAAATTATATAACTGGAAAGTTCTCACAAAGGCATTAGAATTATTAGGCATACAAATAGATCCTGACTCTAGGTCATTAATTATTGCTGGGGATAGAGATATGGTAGTTGAAGTATTGGAGAAAATGTATCAAGCTGAAAAAAAAGCGCAAGTTGACAGTGACGATGAAAATTATGATAAAGATTCTTTTGTATCGAAAGTCTTTTCTGATGCTTTCCCCAAATCAGTAAGTTCTAAGAAAAGTACTAGTATCTCAAGAAGCAAAAAACCAGTAGAAAAGCCTCTGCCTAAGTCTAAAAAGCGACCAGACGGCAGCCTCTACATCGAAGCAGTTCGTGCAGATAAACCCTTAGAAACTACTGATAACTGTTTAGAATATCTTCTTGTATCATTCTGTAAGCATTTTTCTCTTCACCCAAAGCAAGCAGCAGGGCTTCTAACACAAGGGGGTAAGTATCTATCTTATGTTATCTCAAAAGGTCTTAAAGGTAAACATGGTCCAATAATCAGTTGGTATACCGAACTTTATTCAACTTTGCCTCACCTGATTCGTTTAATAAGTAATGAACAAGCTTCAGGGTCTTTATCTCTAATGCTTGGTTCACTGAAATCAGGTTTTAACTCAAAAAACCTTGAAGTAGTCCTTTGGTGTTGTAGGCTTTTTTCTAAACTTGGCTCTGATTTTTATGAAATTGACCTTCTGCCTCCAGCTTGGGACTGGTTTGTCAGCGAAGGCCTGGAAAGTACTTTACAAGCTTGTAAGCATTTTGCTGGTGATGTCAAACCTCAGATTGTATCAGTTCTAGCACAGTTTGCAAGAAACAACTTCATTGAGCTTTTTACTATACAAATGCCCGCAAGCCTTTCTGAAAGTATAAATTATATAACTACAGTTGATGAACTTTTGCCTAATTTTTGTGAAATAAGGTCAGCTAAGCAGGAAATAATATCAGGAGGTATAGTTGAATTTTGGGTAGATTTAGGACTGAAAGAAGCTGATGATTTCAAAGAACCAGGAACAAGACTTGCAGCAATGAATTTTATGATTAATGTGTGGATGTTATTCCCTTCAGTTATTGAAAATCATGAATATTTGGCAAATGAAATCATCGCAACACTGAAAAAGGGATGGAGAGACAAACTGAACATATTAAAATTCGCTTGTATTGGAAAAGCTTTTCAGTTATTAGAGGTATTTTCAGGAGAAAGAAACCCTTTTGCCCCAATTATTTACAAAACACTTACATTTTATCTTGTTGAGAACTATAGAGATTCATTAATCAGGGAGTTTATTTTGCAAAACTTCAAAACTCTATTTGAGTCTGCACAAAGTATTCCAATAGGTATATTGCTGGAACCTTTGATCAAGCAGTTTCAAATCACCCAGGACTTAGAATGCAATACTATTGACTTTGAATTTTTTATTAGTATATCAAAACACCCAAGGCTTACTTTAAAACATGCAGTACAAGCTATGGATATATTAGGGAAAATATACATGAGCCAAAGAGCTTTTATAAAAAGTGCAGCTATGCCGTTTATGACAATTGCACAGAGATTTATTGATGGCTCATCGGTTAAAGAATATTTGTATCGTTTTGTCAAGTATAGTTTGAAGTTGTCTTTGAAATTTGAGACTCAGAAAATACGTAATAGCTCAATGGCAGGTGAGAAGCCTCAGAAATTACAAAGAGAACTGATGCTAGACCTTACTCAGAAAGTTATAAAATTGCGCAATGAAGCGCTTAATGAACGAGTTGTCAAAGAGATTTGTGATGTATATTTTCAAATAAAAAAATTAACTGGAGGTAGCTCAAAAGCTATGCTGGTACTGCTGAATCTGCTTGGAGACCCACGAGAACTCCTTGAAATGCACTCAATGGATAGTGTAGAGCCACAAAGTAATAATGATGATGATATGAGCCAGGCAGATGAAGGGGATTCAAAAAAAGTTGTATCTAAAATAATTCCACTCAGGACTAAAAAGCTCAGTACACAGACTTCGACAACAAGTTTAAACAGTATGAATCTCATACCGAAAGGACGAGCTCAGCGGGAAATAGAACGTATACGCCAGAACAAGTTAGAAAAAGAGCTTGAATTAAAACTTAAAGAAGAACAGACCAAGCAAAATTTAGAAAACAAAAAAAAAACTCTTCGAAAGCAGCTGGAACAGAGGAAAATAGAATTGGGAGTACCTCGAAAGGACAATGAGGGGAAAATCGAAGAGCCTAAAATTGAAACCCAGGTACTTTTTGATATAAGTCCTGAAGAAAAAGAAGTAATTGGCTTTGTTTTAAAAAGGTATCAAAGAGTCCTTAAGCTACTATTCAAAAAATACTCAAGCACTGGATACAAGCATTCAGTAGTTAACCAAGCAACATTTGATTCTTTAGCAGAAAAGAACACAACACTTTCTGATTCTGAGTATTATAGACTCCTAAAAGAACAGGGTGTTACTACTTCAATGATCACTCTGGAGGAGTTCTCATCTTTAATGAAAACTTATTGTCACAAACAAAAAAAACCTTCAATCAAAGTGAATTTCACCGAATTTCAGGAATTGATTGTCCAGACTGCCCTTAGTATATTTGCTAAACCTTCAAAAGACTTTTCACATCATCCTGTTATAGCTGTTAAATCACTTTTTGAGTATTTTAGAAAATCTTCTAGTGAAAAAGGAGTTCTTACTAAGTTTTATGATGAGCCTGACCCTGGAGTTGGTGATAGGGAGATTGTGAAAAGGCTTAATTTATTATTGGAAAAAGATCCTAATACTGAGCTTCCTGAAGGGTATAAGAAAATTGTAGAAAATGAAGTGGATGTTGTGTATTGTGTACCTGAGTTCATGAAAGTTGGAGAAAGCTATGAAATTAGTCTTGGAATATTGGATGACTTATTGACTAAGATTCATGGAATTCATGTACTTGAGCCCATGATTAAAATAAGACAAATTACCAGAGCTAGAGGAGTGCTTATTAAGCCACAGATTGCTCCAGAACAAGATATTTCAGAAGAGCTTGGCAGTAAGTTTAATATTTCATCGATTGGGATCACATATCATAAAGCAACGTATCAGCCTGCACCACCTTCTGAACTTAATCTTACACCAGGGATAAAGTTTGAAATTGCTCGTCTAACTGGTAAATATTCTAATGATCACCTTATGGACGTCGCAAAAATTATGGATGATCTTATATACTCAGTTGACAGTGGATCCTTAACTATTGTCAGCCGTAACAGCAAAGTTAAAACTCTAAACAAGGCTCAGGCTGCCAAAGAATACAATCTTAGCTTGAAAAAAGTTGAAGAAGAGACCAAAGAGAAAAAAAGAAAACTTAGAAGCCAAATTATAGAAGAAAAACTTCTCAAAGCTAAGGCTAAAAAAGAAACTATAAAGAAAGAAGAGGATGAGAAAAAGCAAGCTGAAATTGCTAGAAAGAAAGATTTGCAAAGGAGAAATGAGGAAAAGCGTAAAGAGCAAAACGAAAAAATCGAAAAAGAATTAAAAGAGTGGAAAGAAAAGAAAAGGGAAGAAGCAGTAAAGGCAAAAAATGATGAAAAAGCAAAAAAGGCTGCTCAAGATGAGGAAAAAAAGCACAGACTTGAAGAATTTAAGGAAAGAGAAAGAATAAAGCAACAAGAAATACAAGAAAAGTTAGAAATTTCCTTAAAAGAGCAAAAAGCTGCAGACCCTATCAAAGCTAAAAAAGACACAGACAAACAAAAATATTTAGAAAAGGTCTTCAAATTAGATAAAGCTCAGCAAGAAGAAAAAAAGAAAAACACTGAAAAAATAAAAAATCTAATGATCAGTCCTCAAATAATGGAGCTCTTTGCTAGTTACAGTAAATCTTTAGACCTAGTCTTCAATCATTTTGTAAAATCAACCAGCAAAGACCCATCATCAAGCACAACCATGGTGTTTTTAGGCTTTAATAAATTCTGTACAATGTTTAATATATGCCCAGGAATAATGCAACTAGAGGATTGTAGTAAAATATTCAAGTTAATAACGAAAACGAAGCCATCAAATGCTGGAGGAGTTATCGGATTAGAAATTTATGATTTTAAAGAAGCTTGTTTACGAATATCAATTATAACTAAAGCAGAACTGGATGCTTATTTTAAGATGAATTTCACTGAAGAAATTCTAGGGCTTAAAGCGTTTTTCGACTATCTGAATTTAACACCAGATATTAGGCAAACTAGAGATTTGCTGCAAACTTTGGAAATTAATAATAATAAGGCACATCCACGGGATAAAAGGCAAAAAAGATTGATTATAAACAGCTCTGATAGCAGAGACCGAACCCCTAATCCTAGAATCCGCTCAAGTTCCTCCCCGAAAAAAAAGCAAGAATTGAATAATTCTCACGTTTAATAGATACATATAATTGTCAATGTTGATACAAGTCTAGTTAAAATTAAGTCATATTATATATAATTTATTGATTGTATAGAAATAAAGAGCACTGATTACCACCTATTTAAAATAAAATTATAATACTAAAAGCCTGACTTTCTGCAAAGTTGGAATGTTAAAGAACTTGACCAAGAATCTAAGTTGTCACTCACAAGATAATTAGGTAATTGTATCCACTTATCATCTTCCACCTGAAACTTCTCCGCTCTAAAATTATACCCGCCAACACAGAAAGCATCCCCATTAAAATAAGTAATTTTGTTTCTTAAATCTCTTCCTTCACTCATAAAAGAAAGGCTTGTCCACTCTAAACTCTCAATATCAAGCATCTCTACAGCATGACTGAACCCTGAGGAAAACCCTCCACCAAGGACAATAACTTTGTTGATATATGGAGAAAAACATCCACAATTTGAAAGCTGGAAACGCAAAGTTGTGTTGATCATTGACCAAGAATCAAGTTCTGGATTGAATCTTTCTATACTGGCAAGTCTTTGTGTACCATCATAACCACCAAATATAAAAATGTATTTGTTATTAACTGATGTAGCGCTAAAAGCACATCGAGCGACGATCATACTAGCACAAGGAGCCCATTCTTTGGAATAGATACAGAATTTTTCGCATTCGTTGAGGAATTGGTTGTTTTGGCCATCATAGCCACCTATTGTATACACAAAGTTATTAAGGTATACAGTTGCATGCTCTTTTCTTATTTGAAGCATTGGTGCTGCAGGGTATATTTTCTTATCTTTGTATACATAGACAGTGTTGGAACTTCCTCCACCTGTAATCATTGTACTTCCATCAGGTAAAGTTGCAGCTGCAGCATAATAATTAAACTCATACTTTGCTTCAATTAGTCTCATCTCCCAGGAGTTTTCATGTATTTTATATGCCATAACTTTATTTTTATCGCCAAAAAAGCATATTGTAGGCTCTTTTATCTCATTTTCTTGGCCAGCTGAACATGATATTTTTCCAAGTCCTGCTATAAATTCCATAGCATTTTTATTCATTTCAAACATTGGAGTAAGTATAGGAGGTAAGAAATGCGGACTAGGATCAATTGAAAGGGTCTCAATCGTTTCTTTAATTTCTGATAAAAATATTTGAAAAGTCCTCACAGCAGGATCGCCATCAGTAATTTTCTCAAGATTCTCAAATCTTTCTGCAATTTTAGCTTTTTCTGACATAAGCTCAACCTCTCTTTGTTCTAATCTAATAACAGACTCTTGAACTTGTCCTAGTTGAAACTCAGTCATTTCCTTAAAAATATCTTTGATTTTCTCTTTTCTTCTAACTAATTCTTCAATAAGTATATTGTACTCTTGTTCAATAGTAAGGCAGCCTTTCTGGAACTGCACATCTAACGATGAGACTATTTCAGTAACTTTCATCTTGGATATTTGATTCCGTTCATGAATCTTAGCAATTTTATTATCATATTCTATAAGTTTTGTCTGGACCAGCTTTACACTTTCTTCTTGTTTGACAAAAACGTGTCCGCAATGATTAACAATGCATTCAACACATATACTAATACAGCAAGTGTTGCAGAAAAACCTTACCATTTCTTTAGGATGGTCATCACAGAACACAAACATTTTCCTTTCTTCCATGTACTTTCTGGCAAGATCTGCTGCAATAAAGTTAACAGCAAGGGCTTTAGGCATGTTGTTACTGGGTCTTCTACAAGAAGGGCACACAATAGTATTGTTTGTGTATAATTTGTTAAGACACTGCTCACAGAAAGTGTGTCCACAGTCCAAGTTGCGGGGCTTCTTAAGTTTGTCATTAAAAACTTCAAAGCAAAGAGGGCATTCCATTATATATAAAAACTATTAAATCTGTTATTCTAGCAGATACAGTTATGTATTTTCTCCTTCTTGCAAATCATCTATAACAATTTTTATAACTTCTTTAAGTTCATTTAGTTCTTGTTCATTATAAATTTCGATTATTTCATCGATGTTTTCTTTACTAAGACTCCATCCACCTTCTAGTTGTTCTTTTATAGCCTCAACAAATCCTATAAGAGTTTGACTGGGCATTCCTTTATATTTTTTTAAATAGTCCAAGAGTTTGGTATAAACTTTTACCTGGCTTTTGCACTTTATAATGTTCGAATACCGATTTTTTTCTACACTCTTTTTGAATTTTTCTAGGCGTTGAAACGAGTGTATTTTTCCACGATACTTTTCTGAATCACTTATTATCAGAGCTGCTTTTTGTCGAAGGTAGTCTGGCCTTTCTGCTTTTAATTTTGCTAAAATTTGCATGGTTTTAGTATTCACTTCAAGTTTGGCTTTACGGAATGAATCAAAACAGTTTGCCATCAGAAAACCTTTTTGCTTTGATAACTTTTGTAAAGTTGACTTTGAACGTCGCTCCGAGATTTCTGGCATTTGGATTGAGAGGTTTTTGGATGGGGATTTTGAAGTTTGGCGTTTGTGTTTTCTGAGCTTCATGAATTCTTCGGAGCTCCCTGCAAAGTTTTTTTCATTATAAGCTTTGATGAGAGTGTGCTTGTTGGCTGCATTTGAGCTGAGTTTAAGTAGTAGCTTTTTATCATTGTTCCAATACACACCAGGGTTGTATTTGCAAAAAATTTCAAGGCCATTGATTTCTTTTTCAAAATTATCAAGTCTTAACCTGCAATTGTCAATTTTTTTTAGGGCCATTTCACTATCACTATCTATTCTTTTATTCCCTTTAATGCATTCTTTGAAACTTGGTAACTCTATTTCTTCAGTTTTTCCACTTAGCAAAGATACATAAGCTAAAGGCTTTTCCTCAGAATCAGATATCTCTGTATAGTTCAATTTACTTTGTTTTAACCTTTCTACTATAGGAGAAGGACTTGGTGTTAGATGCCTTATCCCACCTTTTCCTGTTCGAGTTCTACACGCTAATCGGTATGACTCATCTATCAAAGAACCCAAAGTTAATTTTCCTGATTTTTTTGCAATAGATCTGATTTTATTGGTAGGCAAAACCCTTTCTTCAGTCTTCGATGGTAAAAGCACTTCTGGCTTTGAATTAGTTTTTGAGAATTTTGTGTCTAATTCTTTAAATTCCTTGTACCCACGTGATATGTTTTTAAGAAATTTAATGTGGTCTTTGTTAAGATCATCTTCAAAGTATTGATAACGGTTTTTAGATATAGACTTTGCCAGGTCTAAAGTCTTTTGATATGTTTCAGAGAGCTGACCTTTTAATTTACTTTCAACTTCCATTTATTAGAATTAATATCAATAATATTTGAATTAGCAATTGCTTGCCAAGTTAATATTATTTCAGTTCTATAAATTACTCATTATGATTGTTCTATCAATAGTTTTATCAAAAATATATCATTTATCTTTAATAAAAAAACTTCAAACAATAGCTAAAAATATATAGATAAATCTGCGAGAAGTCCATAAATTATTAATCGCTATCATTGCCTTTGCCTTTCTTTTTGCCTTTTTTAACTTTTTCTTTTTCTTCTTCATAGCGTTCTTTCGCTTCTTGGGCCAGTTTCATATAGGGTTCTTTCTCCAGTTCTGTCAATTGATTCCAGTCATTAGCGATAATTTTTGATGCGTCACAGATTTTTAGCTCAGGTTGTTCAGTTCTAAGAGCTTTGCGTCTTTCTTGGGCATAGAGCATATAGCAAGATAATGCACGCTTTGGTCCATCTTTTTTCCCACCCTTCTTTGACTTCTGTTTTCCTTTATCTTTTTCAGAAGAATTTTTGACCATTTTTTATAAACAATCAGTAGGTATTAGCCAAATATAAAATCCCCATAAAAATGAAAGTTAATATATACAATAAGTGTAATGTCTAACGAGAAATTAGTTATCCCATAATTCTGTATCTTTTTTAGCTTCAGCCCAGTAGTCGAATTCGTGTGTTGTTGCTTTATTCCCTTTAGAAAACTTAGAAACTCTTTCTTTTCTGGTCTCTTCGTATTGGCTATCATCAATAAGCCCACCGTATTTGTCTCCAAACTGTTCTTCATCTAGTTTTTCAAAGTCTTCATGCATTTGTCTTTCTACTAGCTCCGATTTGTCCATCATCATTTCGTCAATCATTTTTCTTGTGTCAATATCGACTTTATCATTATATTCTTCTTCATCTTTCTGGTTTTCATCTTCGTTGTATATTTTTTCCTTCTTTTCTTCATCCCACTTTTTTACGATGTCCTTAATGTCTTCAATTTTTTCTGGTATTTCAATGTTGAAACTTGGACTTCCTCGAGTTTTGACAAAGTGATCAAATTCTTCATCTTCATCTTTTAGATAAGCATACTGTGAGCTTTCTTTATTGATTTCACCAACTTCTTTTCTTAGTAAGCCTTCAATATGAGGATCCACTAGATAATTCTTACACTTTAATCCAGATGCGAAAACTTGTTCAGCTAATTTTTTTAAGTCTTCTTTTCCGATTTCAGTTTCTTCTATTTCTTTCAACTTCCACCCTTTAGCAAAATAATAGAACTCATGGGCGTATTTACTTGAGTAATTCGACTTCACCCTTTCGACTTCTGAGAAATATTTTTTGATAGTTTCCTATATGGTTTATACAAAGTGTCTTGGCTCTTCGAGCCCAAAAATCATCCTCATAAGAGCTGTCCCTCCACGCTTTAGTATTACATTTGCTATAGACAATGAGTCAAGACAAAGTGAATAGTTAGCTTCGCAATCAATGTCTTGGTCATGAATTGTTGAACATGTGAGGTCGCTAAGTATAATATCAACAGGGGATTTTATAGTTTCAAGAATTTGGTTTTTGCATCCTTCAGTAGAGACATCTCCTTGGATAAACTCAAAGCCATCAAGCCCTATTGTTGATTTTTCATCAACTCCCCAGACAAGCACATTGTCCTTATTAGCACCTACAGCTTGAACAGCAACTTCGGCCCATCCACCAGGGTTACAGCCTAAATCTAAAACACGCATGCCTTTCTTTAAAAATCCATACCTTTCATTGAGCTCTAAAAGTTTGAAAGCATTTCTACTCCTAAATCTTTCGGTAAATTTAATTTTTTCATCTTTTGGAGGTCGGTACGCCCAATTTCTGCTGAAGCATCTTATTAAAGTTTTCATCACAGACATTTTGACCTATATCAAATATTTTCATATATTTAAAAACCCTACAAGTGCTTTTATATTATAAATAGCAGATCATTAATAAAATTATTGAAGCATTCATTAACAATAACTGGATTATTTAAAGACTATTTAGCCATTACTCTTTAAAATAATGAGTTTATATTATTTCAAAGTTTTATAGCTCAAATTTTCAATGATGTATGATTGATTTTTCATGGAATAAATACTTAATGCTAGGATATGATCAAATTGATTAGTTATAACTAAAATATTATTGAAAGAAAATAAAAAAGACCAAAACATCGAAAATTTCTCAAGCATGAACTATAAAAAGCCTTAAGTAAAGAGTAGATTCATCACCCTTGATTCTTATGAATATTTTGAAATAATATTAATTACTGAGCTCTTAGGTATTTTTTATGATTTAATGTGGCACTTAACAACAAATTTTACAACCTGAGCTCCTTACCTTGTTATATATTGATTATTCACTAAATTTATTAGCAGTATTCTTTTTTTCTTCTCATAATCAAATTTCCTTAGCAATTATAAATTAATACCTTACATATCTAGCAATTTTAAGAAGGGTATTAACTGTCTGTCATACTTAATTTAAAATGAGAAAGTTAAATCAAATTCATTACGATCATGCTACTATCTTCTCTAAAACTATTTTGTCTCTTATACGAACAGTTTTCTATAGCATTGCTCGTTATCTGTAGTCTTAGTCTATTTTCTATAAGGAAGTTTACGTATTTCTTTCTTAATGCTCTTTTTTCATAAGCAGTTACTATTCCTTCTATAGTACTCATAATAAATCCAATAACCTGAAATACTCCTGCTATTGATCCAATAGTAGCGCTAGACACTATGTAAGCTGATCGTTTTTCATACCTATAAGTATAAAATCCAAAGGCACTTTTTTCAAGATTTATAACTGTAGTGAAACCTGATTCAGTGTTAAGACCTTCAATTGTATTTGAAGAGCCATAAGTAGGAATAGCGTATTCTGAAATATGATAGCCTGTAGCTTCTTTTGGAAATTGAGAAATAGTTGAGTAAAAGACAGAAGGGGTTAAAGAGTAGTAAAATTCAGATGATGTACGCCCTATAAACACTTCATCTTTTGGGGCAATAATAGTTTTAGACATTAAGCTTTGAGACTCTGGAATTGATGATTCAGAAGAAATTGTCACTGAAATGGCTGTTGAAAAACTATAATGTTGGGAAAGCTTAAAAATAAGCACAGAAGTTGTGCCTATTTCGCAGTCATAGCATAAAAATTCTATTACACAAGCATAATTTGTTTTTTGGCATTTAGTTATTTTATTCCCTTTTATAATATTTATTGAAGTAATTTCAACTCCATCCTGGCACACATTATTTACTCCGCATTCATCAAAATAATTTCCAAATGAAACTGTTACATTTATATCAGATTTGAAATTCGAAACTTCATTTTCAAATATTGACAAAGGCTGGAGAGACTTACTTTCTTCTATATTTCTAAGAGTAAAATTGATAATATTAAGCCCAAGAATAAACAAGGCAGTTCCAAAAAATATCATTGTAAAGGCTCCACCAATTTTAGTTTTGTTAAGTTTCAATGGTTTTCCGATTTGATTATCATGCAAAGCTATATACAAATCGAGTTTATAAATGTTCTTTGCAACTTTTGGTACAAGAAATAGTAATAGCATAAAGGCTATTAAAAAAGTAGAAAACAAAATAACAAAGAAAATGTAAAAATTTGTGTTAAAGCTTGGCTCTTGATAATTCACTGGTTGTAAAGATGAACTAAGATAATATGGTCTCCAGGGCATAGGGTTAACAGATCCTATTGGGCAATATTCATTGCTAGGACATTTTCTGCATTCTTTTTGTCCACTTTTGCTATTAAAGCTTCCTTCTTCGCATGGATAGCACTGCTTTAATGATGAAAGTCCAAAGTTTTTACTTTTCGTTCCAGGAGGACAAAGTTTGCATTTTTCATCTTTAAAACCTTCTAAATAAGATGAAACTGGACAATATTTGCAATTGCCATTTCTCAAATACGATCCTGGAGCACAATATAATGTTAAATTTGAATCTTTTGCAATTTCATCAATAGATATGTAATTAAATTTATTATTTGATCTTTCTTTTGTTATCGAAACCGAGGGACTTTCCAATCCTCCTGAAAATAATATTAGATTTGATAAAACGTAAGCTGAATTTCCTGCAAAAACTGTCCATTTCTGTTCCCATGGGCCATGAACTTCTCCATTCTTTTTATAAACTTTTATCTGCTTATTAGCTTCAATATCCTTATAAATACCTCCATACTCTACAAAATAGTCTGGAAATATCATAGAAACACTTTCAGCATAATAAGCACCTTTTTCTTTTTCATAACTTTTCCCCCATATATTCTTAGTGATATCATAATAAAATATTTTGTTTAAACCAATATTTTCATTGTTTTTTGCTCCTAAAATATAGATTTGATTAAATAGTAATTGGCATTTACAACTATAAAATATTTCTGGAGACTGTGAAAGTTGGGTATACAGGTTTGTATTAAAGCTATATTCCCAAGCTTCATTAGATAAACCTGCATATGTGATTCCTCCGAAAATGTAAAATTTAGGAAATTTAAGTATCCCACAAGCACCTTTTCTCGGACTCGGCCCTAAATTACTAGGCTTTATTTCACTCCAAGACTTTCTTAAAATATTGTTTACGAATATATCATTTTTTAAGCCTGTTTTATCTTCTCCTCCCCATATTACAAAAGTATCTCCATGTGCTCCAGATGCATGACTTCTTCTGCGAGATGGTAAGGATCCTTTCATTTCAATTGATTCCCAGATGACTGTCGCTGAATAGTAAATCCATAAGTCATTAAAATAAGTACCTTTATTATAACCCCCAAATAAAATCAGCCGATGATCAATTGTATCAAGTGAGAAATAAACTCTTTCTTCTGGATAGTTAAAATTTTTTATTGTCATAACTAATTCAAGTGTTTTGCTTAAAATATTTGCTTCAGCAACAACCATTTCATTGGTAAAAAATTCAGAAAATCCACCAAATATATAAAATTTATCTTTTCTTATAGCAAGGCCAGGAAGTGCTTTGTGAGTAAAATTTACTAGGGTAATCTCATCAAAAAAATTTTCAGGATTGTCCATATCAGCTCTAAAAACATATGGAATTTTTTCACCTTGAATGCTATATCCTGTAAAGATATAATAAAAAGAATCATAATACACATATGAACTATATAGCGCAGTGTATTTACTATCAATAGTATTTGTGCCTATATAATAGAAGCTGCTTGCACCATCAAAAAAATATTCTGTCTGCAAGCTGACATAGTTTATATCATAAATTCCCCATATTCTGTATATCTCGTTATTATTTGTTAATATGATTCCATCTTCATTGAACAAAACTACATCTTGATAACTAACTGTCTGAAGATTAGGAAAATAAATTCTATATAGTTCTTACATAACCATATCGTAATAATGATTATATAGATTCTTTCCTCCGACTGCAATGATAACTTGTTGGTCTTTGAATATTCCATCAGCAATTGACATACTAATTCTGCTGCTTATTTCTATAAAATTCTTAATGTAATTCCATTTAGAATTTTTTAAGTCGAATTCCCATAAGTCAGACTTGATTCCATAAACATCTGAACCTCCAAACAAATAGATAATTTCGTCATTTTCTTGACTTTTGAAAAAGAGTGAGTCCTTGCGTGGAGCTTTTTATATATTACCTGGCTGAAATGAATTAGTAATTTCTATGCGTTCCCAAGTGTAATCACTGAAATAAAAAGCCCAAATGTCATTGAATTTTGTCTTTTCGTTTGTTCCACCAAACAAGTAAAGGCAATCATTTTTCTCGTGATAGATAAGTTTGCATGCATTTCTTTTCTCAGGTGGGATAGAGTTTTGGTTTATAAAGTTTAGGTACTTACTCGAGGAGATAAAGAAAAGGATAAATAACCAAAAATTCATATTTAACATTACATGGGAAGATAAAATAAGTATATATATATTACATCAATATTATATATATATTTCATCAATGGTAACACTTGTATAAATGCTTGACAACTTATGCTATTTTGCATTTAGATTTTTTTTAAATCAATAATAAATTTTAGAAAATTAATACTAGAATGAAATAGACTATGAATTTCCAGGTGTTTTCAATAATAAAAAGCAAAATATTGTTGAATTTTTAAACCAAAAGTAAAGGAAATAATTTTCACTTGATAGACAGATATATTTTTTCTTCAAATTTGAATTGAGTTTTATTTTACAAAGTTTTATAATTGTTTGAGAAAATAAAAAAGAATGCAAATAGCATATTTTCTCTGGTTTTCGCTATTTAATCGTAAATAAGTAAATAATTGCAATTCAGTATTTCCAAATAATAAATCATTATCTTCAGCTCAAACTACTTTCTGCAGTTATTCGAAGGCTATTACTAATGAAGCTAAAAGTTTTATCCCTTTTAATAATCTAACTATTAAAGGTAAAGCAATTGAGAGAAGCATTAGTTATAGTTTATATAATAGCTTTAGTTTGAATACTCACTTGAAGAAAATTCAAATATTTAAATTTGCATGCTTAAAAATATGTGAATGAAGAAATTAAAAAAATTTTATAATGATTATTTTATTTTTTTCTGAATTTTTAAAAGGTTTTAGTTATTTTGAGCTATAATTTTAGGCTAAGTAAGAAAGTAGATGATCGAAAGCTAAAGTTGTGATATGAAAATATAAGTATGTGCTAATATGAAAATATATTGAAAATTTTATGCAAATTTAGCTTCAAACCTAAAGTTAAAAATACTATTTTATACATTTTCGTGCTAGAATCCATAAAATCTTAATAAATCTTAACTAAGTAAGGATGTATGATAAACAAATATGTAATAACTTTAGATCTATTCAATTATACTATTCAATACCTAATATTCAGTAAATAAAATATGTCTGAATCTCCCCGTAGGCGTTCGCGGTCGCCAAGCAACGAAGGTGATTAAAATCTAGGAAACAATCTTTACATTTCAAACCTTAGTTACAGAACGCAGGAGCAGGATCTGCATGATAAATTTGCTAAGTACGGAAAGATTAAATACTGCAAAGTTATCAAAGATCCATATACCAATCAGTCGCGTGGTTTCGGATTTGTGACTTTTGAGTCCTCCGAAGACGCAAGCGATGCGCGGCAAAATCTGAATGGCTGTGCTTTAGATGGCAGAGAACTTAGAATTGAAGTAGCAAAACGATCCAGAGCTTACTCCCCTACACCTGGGAATTACTTAGGAAACCCGAAATACAGAAGAAACGGAAATAGATCTCGGGATAGCCCTAGTAGAAGAGACAGCCCTAGAAGAAGAACTGATAGTCCAAGAAGAAGAGAAAGTCCTAGAAGAAGATATGAAAGTCCCAGGAGAAGCAGTCCCAGAAGAAGAAGAAGTCCAAGGCGATACAGTAGATCTAGATCATAATTATTTCATCTATTTATTGAACAGCAACTTGGGCAGTCCTTCTTCCCAAAGCTCTAAAATTTCTTCTTGCGCTTAGTCCAGCATCCTCTCTCTGCTCTCCTTAATTAAAGTTTCTGCTGTGAAATTTCTATCATTTACTTTTGATTTTACTATTTGCTGTTTATGGGGAAATAATCATCATCATCTAATGCTTTCACAGACAAAATGCGGGAAAATAAAAGGCCAGCAATTTTCGCTATAAGTCAGTATGTACACTTAATCAAAACTACGTAAAAACTATCATAAAAATTAAATAGTATCTTCTTTAAAGCCAGGAATATCTTCAGGGAGGTTCTCACCTATTTCATCGTCTTTGTAAATTTCATCAGCAAGTTTCGGTTTTTTCATAGGCATTCCTATTTTTTCTTCTTCAAAACTTAGTATGTTATGATGATTTCTTGATATCATTTGGTTGAAGGAACTTAACGACTCAATAGGAGACTCTCCAAATTCGTAAACTTTCCGCATAGCAGGGGTCAAATATGGTGAGCAAGCATTTATAGGTGACTGGGCCGAGAGAGAAAAGGCCACCGGGTTGATTGTAGCATTAGAAATACCTAGAGGAGTTGAATAAGATTCACGAGTCACACTACGTGATGCACTTAGAAGATAAGATTTCATGTATTTAAGATACTCATCATTGTAGTAACGAATTATGTCCCCAGTCCCGTCATCTATACGGATTTTCCTGAATAAGTTTTCAGAGATCGGGTCGATTTCGATAAAGCGGTTTATGATGCTATTGAAAGTCACATTTAAGCCTTTGGCCTTACTGAGTCCGTATATCGAGCATATAATAATTTGATGAAGGTTTCTATTAATAAGCATCTCACATGTGGCTAATAAACTTGATTTGAACATTTGCCAGATTTCTTCTTGTACCTTTTCAGCTAAGTATAACATTCTACAAAGGTTTTTTATAGCAAAGCTACTGTAATAAAGCAATTCATAAGTGAAGTCTTTGATATCCATTTGCAGGTTTTCCTTCTTACAAGCGAAAAAAGATTTGAATTGGGTAATGAACTTTTTATCTTTCCAAACATAACTGGTTGAAATTAAAATTTGCTGTTCCTTTAATGAACAGTAAAGACTACGTGGGACTGGACTGATTGCAAGCTGCTTTATAAGTTTCCATAGTTCATAAGCTGATATTTCAAGTGATGAGAATATCAGATCTAAATCAATAGCTTTGATCTTGAAAATTATTGAAAAAATGACAAGACTTCCAGCCAGAGCAACTTTGTGAATTTGCTCGGAAGGCTCTTCTTCACAAAACTCTTTAATCCTGAAGTAGACTTTAGAAAATGTTCCTGAGTAACTGTCAACAAGGGGCTTGATCTTAAGGTTAAACAATGAATTGCTTATTGTTTCTTTGGCTTCTTCGTCTAACTCAACACCTTTTGTATACTCTTCAAGCCAGATATCGAGATCACTAGGAATTTTATCACTAAAAATGTGATTATTGTATTGAATTTCATTAAGCTCAGTATTCACTGATACACCTTGGAAGTCTAAAGAAAGGCAATCTTTTATGAGGAATCTGCAGTTAATGTTAGTTTCCTTCTCATAAATATCACTTTTATCAATGAATAATCTTTGATCGAACTCAGAAGGTAGAAGTTTATGAACATACTCTAAACTTAGCTTCTCATAATTTCCAGTTATCTCCGTCTCTCGAAAAATTCCTGGCAATCCTGAGTCACTTTTAATGACTGCATGCTGTATAAAAAGCTCAAGCATTTTCTTCAGATGCGTAGCTGAAATTTTAACTGACTCAGGCTGGCCTTTAATAAGTGAACACAAATAATTTAAACACTCTTGCTCGTTTTTTCTATGCTTAATAAATTGTTCTTTATCACTATTTGTTATAGTAACCTGTATTACAGCAATTAGCATACAGGCGCACTCAACAATTTCAGACCTTCTTTGAAGCAAATTCACTCGACTCAACAAAAAAATACTCCAAGCGATTTGTTTCAAGTTTTCCATTTCTTCTGATACATCTACAACGCTATTCCAAAGCTCTTCGAATTTGTTAAATAAAGTTAATGAAAAGGCATAATTTGAAATGATACTCTGCATGTCAGCTTTGATGCGCCCATCCAAAGGAATGACTGTAATAAAATCTTTCAACTTGACCATGTAATCGTGAAGACTTGGAAGGTCTTTTAGTATGCTGGACAAACTTATAGTGTTTGAGTTATCACTAGATGGAGCCCTGAGTTTGGATGCCACAAAAATTGCTACTCTAACGATGTACTCAGAATCTGATTCATCCCAGTTTTTTTTTGTTTCTTTGTACGTGGATAGTAGTTGATTTGATTGGGAACGTATGAAATAATCGATATTAACTCGAGTACTCAACTCATCTAATAAGCTTTGAGACCTGCTTAGACCATATATCCTATCAAGGTTCTTCATATTTATTATTCCCGGCATTTCCTTCATGAGTTTGGATTTGAACTTATATATACGCTTGAACTTCGCAAAAGGTTTTTAATGTAGATGAGCTTGCGAAAAATGATATCCAGGTGTATCTCTAAGATTTTTTTTGAGTTTTGAGAAAATTTAGTCAAATTAAGTAAAGGGTCCTGGCTGGCCTAGATCGTTAGATAAATTTTTATAGGGAATTTCTAACACTGAAGAAATCAGACATAGAATATTATAAATAAATGGAAACAACAAAGTGCAACAAAGAATTTTTAACGAACACAAAAAACTTAGATGAGCTTTCAACTGTTCTCGCTTCACCTAGTCCCTTTAATGAACGGTCAAGCCATGACTTCTCTAGCTTAAGCAATGCTAATACAAGTGTTCAGATGAGCCCGATGCCCAAGTCTCGACTGCTAGATACATCATTTTCCCCGTTAATCTCCAAATTTTCCCCTTCTGAAAAAAGATCACTCCAGCACCTCCCTAGACCACTACTTGCTTTGGAAGAAAAGCTCATAAAAATCGAACAAGATCATAAATCAACTCTTCATGACAATGAAGAAGACAAGTCATTTTCAATTAAACAGCCTCAAAAGCCAACGATTTATGCTGAGGAATACGAAGAAGATTATAGTGGAAAAGGAAATAGTGAAATCCCAACTCTTATATGGTGTGCAAATTGTAAAGGTGAAATGGCTACAGCAGTTGTTTATGTAAATAACTCGAAAACATTTTGGAGCTCAGTAGGCATATTTCTTTCTGGGGGTGTTTTTGGATGCTTTTTATTGCCTTATTGTACTAATTATTGTAAAAGTGTTCAAGTAGTATGCACTAAATGCGGCAGAGTTGTGGGATAAAATTAATTAATTCGATTATTATGGCTAAATATATACATAAAATGGTAAATTGGCTGAGCTCAAAGTGGGGAGTCCTTCTTAAAGTTACATTTATTGGAATTCTTTACCAAACACAGCATTATGGTAAGCTTTATCTAGCATTTGGATATATTGCATCAGGAAGTTCAATGCTTGAAGATACAAACATAAATAACTGGGAGTATAGTTTATTGAGTGGGCCAGCAATGCTATTTATAAGTGCTATTAGCTTATTACCTTCATCCAGATATTCAGACTATGCAACAAAGCCTAAATTTATTCTTATTTTTTCTTGTATTTGTGCAGCAGTTTTTACAGGCTGCAATATTTTTGCTACAAGCTTTTTAACTTTACTATGGCCACGAGTACTGTTTTCAACACTATCAAGTCCAATTGCACCTATGAATTTAAGAATTATGGCTGAATTTTTTGATATGAAAAAACGAGGATTCGCTTCAGGGGCATATTTTTTATCCCTTTATATTGGACTTGCTTTAGCATCATTATGCATGCTTATTTCAGTATATGTAGGTTGGAGATTCACATATCTCTTTCTTGGATTAGTATCACTTTCTGGCTCTTTTATATTTGGGATTTTACTACCAACAATAAAAAATACAAAAGAAAAAAAAACTCTTTCTCAAGATCTTAAGTCCTTATATATGAACAAAACTTTGATTTTATGTGTAATTGGTTTGGCTTTTAAGTATATCAGCCAGTTCACAAGATCTTCATTTGAATCTTTATATTTTGCTAGAGCATTTCCTGATGATGTTTCAACTTATTCGATATTAAATTCTATAGGATTGCTAGTTTGTCCTTGGAGTCCTTTAATACTTGGGAAAATTTCTGATGATTTAGAATGTAAGTATCCAAATATTAAAGTATATTTATGTGCAATTACTCTTGCACTTCCTATCCCATTTTTCATAATAATGTATTTAACAACAAATTTTGCGCTCGCAATGGTCTGCTTGTATATAATGTCGTTATTCTCAGAAGCATATATAAGCTTGTCATATACAATTATGATTAACGTTACTTTACCCCATATTAAAGCACTTCAAACTGCTTGGATGATGGCTATTACAATGTTTTCAGGTGGAGTAATTATATTGATCATTGGTTTTACATATAATACAATTGAAGATTTAAGAATTTCGCTTATTATATCAAATACATTCCCCTTGCTTATATCATCTATGCTATTTTTTCTTATTACTAAAGTTTATTTAAAAGATCTTAAAACTTTTGAAGAAAATAAAGCAGGTTTAGTAAATGAATCATTTTTTAATGAAGTTACAACTTCTCATTAAATAGTTAAATTAGTATTTCAAAATCTTAAATTTTTAATAGTAAAATGAGATTACTAAATTATTATTCTGCTACTTTCCTTCAAAAATAATATATTCTGCATTACTTATTTGATGAAAAGCAATCAGGATTTAGGAAATTTTTGCTAAATTTATTTCTAGCTAGTGCTGACCAAATTGCCTTTAAAATTCAGCATGAAAATTCTATTAAGGTTTTAATGAGAGGCAGTAAATTATGTTAGAAAGCACACTATTTATAGTAAGAAAATAATAGCAATTAAAGAATATAGTCGAGTACTTCAAACAAATTGCAATTATCATCATAAAGAATAGATATAATTCTATCATTTTTTGAATAATTTATAATAGTAAACTTCACTCTAAAAGTATATATCATTGCAAATCTAAATATTGCATATTTAATAAGAGTTCGTGGGAAAAAAGATGCAAAGAAATCATGTCTAAATACAATA
>MPUH01000349.1:0-63332 GCA_001970955.1 Stentor coeruleus | reverse complement strand
AGAGCTTATCAGGTATTTTATTGCTATCCAAGCACTTTGCAGACAGAAATTTATGTATTTATTAGCAGAGTTATTCTGTCAAGAAATAATGAAATTTTCTTTTTGATAAACTGTGAAAAACTGAAAATCGATGTGCAAAACCTTTTTATAAAATATTTTTTAAAGAGTATCAACGATGGTAGCTATAGAAATTACAAGATTGGCTTTGTAAGTGAATGTGATAAATCAGTAATACACAACTTTATAANTACATTGAACCAGTATGTGGGACTAGTTTGATACTTAGTTCAAGTCTTCCAGGACTTGGTAAAAGTACTTATATAAACGATACAGCTATGTTCATGAAAATTCCACGTATTGAATTAAACTTAACAGGGGTTATAACTTATGATGAACTCAAGATGACATTAGAAAAAATCGACCCAAAAATCAGAGTCCTTTTACATATTCAATTGAGTTATGTGCAAAATATAGACATGATGAATGAAGTTCTTGCAAGTCTAACTTTATTTAAACAGTTATATACGCCGAATAATCTTTTCTGTCTGAACTCTGAATCATTAGTTTATGTTGAAATAGCAAATACATGTTTAGACTCTTCAGTGCATTCAGTTTATATTAGGGATTATGTCACAAGCCATAATATTAATGAACTTGATTGGAGAACTTTGAAAATCGCTAATCCACAGCTATTGCATGTTTGTGCTTATTTAGAGCTCTACAATTCTGATAGCCAAAGTGTTAATATTAATACAAATGAAATTCAATATGAAACAGGCTTAGGGATGAGCCCAATGGCTCTAAGCCAAATAATGAATCTTCTACCTACTGAATTAAAAATTCAATATACTGCTAATTATTATCAGATAGATTTATTTGTGAAAATAATGCATTTTCTTTTGAAAAATTTCGAAAAATGGTCATTTAATTATGCGATTTATAGAGATCATTTGCAAATACTCAGGCATAATCCTTACTATGAGAGAATGTTTGAAATGCGAAGGACAATTATGGAGGCCTTACTTATGACTTCTAAAGAATTTACTGTAAAATCAATGAGTCATGCAAGAGATATACAAGAACAATCACAAAAAATGCTTAAAAGCAATCAGATTCCTAATGATTTTATGGAAGAAGTGTTTGGGTCTTATATTCGTTGGGAAGAATCTCAGCATTTTAATCTTATCTATACTGATAATTATGAGCATTTGTTTATATATAGAAATCCTTCAGCTGTTCCTCAGAATATTCGAGATATTATGTCTATACAAGATTTTCTTATAAATAATCATGGAAGGTTCGACATAAATGCAACAGTTCCAGATTTTCAATTTATTGATTTTAACGATATGAGTAGTGAAAATCTTATAGAACTATTTAAAAAATACAAGATAAAAAATGTTGAGAAAGGTGATCAACCTTATCTTGTGACTCCTGATAACTTTTTAAAAATGAACATCATCCTAGTAAAGGCTTTAGCATCAATTCCAATTATTGTTATTGGAGAAACTGGTTGTGGAAAAACTTCTCTAATAAGATATCTAGTTTTAATAATCCTTCAAGATCAACTTGAAGTCCTTAATGTTCATGCTGGTGTGGGTATTCAAGAAATAAGAGAGTGCATACAAGCCTATTGCCAAATTGCAGCTGAAATTTACCCAAAAAGGCTTTGGGTATTCTTTGACGAATTTAACACAAGTGATTATATCGGAACATTTGCTGAAATTCTTATAAATAGACAATTTGAGGGTCTCGATATTAAAGAAAATATTATTTTTATGGGAGCTTGCAACCCATACCGACTCAAATCCCACAAACTTAATAGCAGTGAAGGTATCGGCCTCCAAAAAGGCCGAAAATATAAAAGTATGAATTCTAAACTCTTGCATATAGTCAAGCCATTACCTCTAAAAATCCTTGAATTCATAACTGACTACGGCTCTCTAAGACAGAGAGAACTAGAAATCT
Organism: Stentor coeruleus; assembly: GCA_001970955.1. Classification (NCBI taxonomy): domain Eukaryota; phylum Ciliophora; class Heterotrichea; order Heterotrichida; family Stentoridae; genus Stentor; species Stentor coeruleus. The sequence continues at coordinate 61,364 of MPUH01000349.1, read as the reverse complement.
ATACAAAATCAATAATTGAATCGATAGCATCAATTCAAAACCAAAATTCAATATTATTAGTCAATATCATATGTAGAATCCACGATTACTTTTGCAATTCAGAAGATATAAGCAGTGTTAGTCTTCGGGACGTGGTTCGATTCTCCAAGCTTGCTGTATGGTTTAAAGATTCTATTGAAAAACGAAAAAACTATTATTTAACCGAAAGTTCCCAAAAGTTCTTGAAAGCTAACAAAGTTACTGGATATCCTCCTGATATTTCTGAAATTGATATTCTTACAAGAGCTTTGGTTCTTGCCCTTATTCATTGCTATTACCTTCGTCTACCAAATGAAGAGAGTAGATATGAAATCCTAAAAATCATATCTTCAGTTGTTCGTTTAAACACAGAATACGCACATTTTGATGAGTTGAGCTGTCTAAAACTTGTAGAATCATATTTAAAAAATGAGCAGTATGATCTTGTTAGTAGATTTACAATAGACAAAAAATATGCTATCAACCTTGCTTTAAGAGAAAATATTTTTGCAATCCTTCCTTGTATTTTTAATAAAATACCTATTTTTATATGTGGTAAACCTGGCTGTAGTAAATCTTTAGCAGTGAATATAATCAATTCGAATTTCACTGAGCAGCTTACTCGTGATGAATATGTCTTAAGCCTTGGACAAATTTTTGTAGTCTATTTGCAAGGATCTGATACTTGCACATCAGAAACTATTCAGAAAGTGTTTGAAAAAGCTGAAAAAATTAGAATAGCATATGAAAAACAGAGTATTCCAATATTGCCTGTAATAGTTTTTGATGAAATAGGTCTAGCTGAAGTTTCTAAGCATAATCCATTGAAAATACTTCACAGTTTATTGGAATTTGAAAATATTAAAACAGCTTTTATAGGAATTACCAACTGGAGACTAGATGCATCTAAAATGAACAGAGCTTTGTGCTTTTTCAGAGGCGAGCCTCAGTTAGAAGAACTTAAATCTACAGCAAACCTTATGTTGAAAAATATTCAAGGCACAAAAATCTCTAATAGCATTATTGACAAAGCATCAAAGTTTTACATCGAAATTAAAAAAGAACTTAGTGATACCAATTTTAGGGACTTTTATGGACTGAGGGATTTCTACAGCACAATTAAAATGCTAGGTGAAAACATTTCAATTGATAAATGCATTCAACATAACTTTCGAGGACTTTTATATGCCCAAAAAAATGCTACAACTGATGAGAAAAAAGAATACATCTACATTGAAAAAATCATTAAAGGCATTGCAAGAAATCTTGATATTGATTTCTACATCCCAGATGGGTCCCGCTTTCCTGCAATAAATCTTATTAGAGAAAACATAGAAAAGTCGGATTCACGATTTCTAATGATCATCGCAAGTCGAGAATCTATTCTCATATTTTTCAAAATGTTTTTATCGTTATTTCACCCTCGTCATCAGATGATAGTGGGCAGTACATTCGAAGATTCCTACGATGAAGCAATTTGCATGCAAAATATTGTGGCTATAAAGCAATATGTTGAGGAAGGGTTTTGGACATTTTTCTATGAAGCTGATGCCATTTATTCAGCATTATATGATCTTTTTAATCAAAATTTCTATGAAGCATCATCTTCTAATAAGCAAGGATCTAAGCAAGTTAAATCTTGTAGAATAGCAGTGGATAATGATATTAGACCAAAATCGATAGTTCATGATGACTTCAAAGCTATTGTATTTTTAGAGAATAGGGATAAAAATCTCAAATACACAGATCCACCTTTTTTAAATAGATTTGAAAAGCATCATCTTGATGCTGATGATCTTGTTAAAGAATATTGGTGGACTTATGAAAAGTTGCTGATTTGGCTAGGGCTGCTTCAAGATGAAAGTGGAGTTTTGAGTGAAGTTCATCTGATTTATTTGTTTCCAATTTATAAAGAAGAATCTTTAAAGCTTCTAGTGTACGCATATAGTTCACAAAGAAAGGAAGCAGATCCTGATGGAGTATTTGAAGATTCTAAGAATTTCTTATTGCAAATTGCTCCTAGGAATATATATACAGATTATGCAAAATATTTGTCTCAAGACTCTAATATTTTGATGCAAGAATGGGAAAACTGCCATAAGTTTACATTTGAGAAAACACTTGATTTGATGAAGTCTAGTAATAATTTGAAGTATAAAAGGCTTATAGCATTTACTTATGATTTTTCTGATATCAAACAACAAATTGAAGAGAGATTCTTCAAAACTATAGAGATATTTAAGCTATATGATTTTAAATTAGAAGAAGATATTAAGAAAACACTTGATAGATTTTTTGCAGATTTTAATAAGGAGTTGTGCATTATTGATATGAATTTTGAATTTGAAGAAAAGCACTATAATAGCATTATTTTGATTTTAGATAGATATGGATGCACAAATTTCCCAAAACCTGCAGTCTTACTAGTTAGGCTCAATCCAAGAAAACCTAGAAAAGTTCCATTATGGATTTGCGAGAAATGGGAAACTTTTATGTTTGACACTATCACCTTTGATGGATTTAATTAGGATAAATTTATTTGAACCATGATAGTTTAATTATGTATTAATATGTTTAGTGGTATTGCAAAAAATTAAGCATTTTATGTTTTGCTAAATATAATATTAAAACTACTTCCAACTAAACTCTATATAAATAAATTCAGCACACATAAACATTGTTTAATGATTTTATAAACAAGATTTGAAAGGCTTAGCAATGTTTTAAGTCAAATAAATACTGATGATATAAGAGCTAATTGCTAAAATATGTTGAGGTGCTTATAATAATTGATTTAATAAAGATAGAGTAATAATTTATCGCCTAGAATAATTGCAAGAGAAAAAGTTAGACAAATCTTAGAATTAAAATAATAGATCAAAGCCATAGTAAAATCGTCTTGGTGACTATAGAATTATGAAAACTTTAATTCTAAGAGCATGCTATGATAAAATAAAAAAATAATCCTATCACAAGCTTAAAACTATTAAATAACACAATAAACAATTAAAAAATATAATTAGCCAGCTTTTGCAAAAATATAGCAATCTAATTATGAGTTATTCGAATTCTTTCAAATTAAATTAGATTTGCTGAAACTATATTAATGTTTTATTGTTTAAAATATATTTAGACTAAATGCAAAATACTTCAGGAAAATTAGAAAAAATCACGAAAAAGTGCAAAAAAGTATTAAAAATTACATTTTTTGAAAAAATGGATACTTTTTACTTAATATTAGATTATCAAAATCATAGTTTTTTCCAATCAAGATACTGATTATTGATAGTATTTTAATTGTGAAGTCAGGATCATCAGGTAATTTTTTTATCCTGCTCCATATTGAAAAATCAGCCATTTAGGTTAAGATAGCTTTTGATAGTATTTGAGTGTGGATAAAAAATCTATAACTCCAAATAAATCATAAAAAATATGATCTTCTATATTCAAATATCATTTTCCTTCTTGCATCTTGCCTTTACTGCTTCCTAAATGAAATATTTAAAAATATTTTATTTTATAATTCGAGAGATTATATTATTTCTTTATTCGCTTAGACTTAGTTACTTTATATAGAAAAGATTGTTATGTGAATTAAAATATCTGAATTCTTATAATAAATTTTGCAATAATGGGATTCTGCTGCTCAAAAAACATTAATATTTCCAGCACATCAAAAAAAGATGACGATGAAAGCCTACCCAGACAAACATTAAATTCTTACTCCTCACAAGCCTCATTAAAAATAACCCCAAATCACATCAAACATAGTACTTCAAGTTCACCAAAGACCCTTATAAAGTTCAATCTCTCAACACCTCAGTGCACCAAAGCAAGCAGCACTATTTCCCCAATATCAGTAAAAAAAAACGAAAACCTATTTGAAGTCACTAATTCAAAGCCCATCTCATCCCAAGCAATGAAATCTGTTTCAACTGTCGATCCTGATCTAATTCAAAAAGCTAAGCGTTTTTCACTAATTATATCAAAAAACCCAAATATCGATCTTAGCATCTCTAACGATTCTGATAGTGACCAAATCTCAAGTGGAAGCGATTCACCCTCTATACCTTTAAAATTCCCAAATGATCGCAACACCCAGATAACAAAAGCTATACCTTTTATATCATTCAAAACCATGAATGATGTTATTCATACTCAGTATCTAGAAAAGCAGCGATCTTTAGAAGATAAAAAGAAAATAAATCAGTACACATTTCAAGGGCTATTAGGGACTGGGACTTTCGGCAAGATTTATAAAGTAACTGATGATCTAGGCAACCTTGCAGCAGTCAAGGTCTATAATAAAAATACTCTTATAAAAAGGCGGATTGGGAAAAATAGAACAGCATGGGATTTAATCCAAAGTGAAATTCAAATTATGTCAAGTTTAAGCCATAAAAACATCGCACAGCTTATAGAAGTTATCGATTTTAAAGAAACCAAAAAAATCTACCTAGTCTTTGAATATATAGAAAAAGGAACAATACTTGATAAGTGCCCTCTGTCTGAAACAGAAACAAAAAAGTATTTTTTTGACCTTGTTTTAGCTGTAGAGTACTTACATAATATAGCTTATGTGGTTCATAGGGATATTAAACCTCAAAATTTACTTATTTCTAAAGATGATCTTATTAAAATTTGTGACTTTAGATCTGCGATGCTTGTAGATAATTTAAGGGATGAGCTAAACAATTCAGCTGGAACATATTTGTTTATGCCTCCAGAAGCACATAATAATAAAGGGTTTAGAGGCAAACCTGCTGATATTTGGGCTTTAGGGATAACTTTATACTGTATGATTGCTGGAAGGACTCCGTTTAAAAGCAGGAATATATCGAATTTGTGTGATGAGATAAGTCAAGATGAGATCATGTTTACTCAGAATTTTAGTGATAAGGTTATGAGTTTGATTAGAGGGATGACGAATAAAGACCCTGAAAAAAGATATTCTATTGATATGGTTAAGGAGCATTCATGGTTTAAAGATGTGTAATGCTAAAATTATTTTGTAATGAATTAATGTTTAATGTATATGAAATTTGTAGAGGAATGGGAAATTCAGTATATTAATGAAATTAAGGTTTATAGATATGATATTTTTGGTGTATTTTAATATATATGGATAAAGATTTGATGGCGCTTTGATAAGTCTTTATAGGGATTTAGTTATTCATTGTTTATAAGTTTGAAATGAACTAATTATAGTATATAGAGATTGAATATAAGTAATTTTTTTAATTCTTAATATGTGATTTTAATTTAATAATTTGTGTATTTGCATAGAAAGTAATCCAAATTTTCATTTTGATATTTTTTCACACCATTGTAGATTATATCATGTTTGATTTTAGAGACTGTCTGGGTCCTGGATTTATCCATGAGTTACGAATACTATAAAACTTTAAAACATACCTAAAGCAAGCTGGATTCTTCAAGAAAAATAATGTGAACACAAGACTTACTTCCATCATCTTAACACTAAAGAAAAGAAGCAGCAAAGACCTCCTCAGCCAAGTAAAGAATCGCATAACCAGCGACAATGAGTGGCTTAATATATCGAATTTGCCTAAAGAAAGAGATCGTAAGCCAAACAAACCTCGGTCAAACACGGTTTAAACAAGCCTAAATACTAAAATATGTAATATTTATCCATGAGAATATTAAAATTGTAAAGTCGATTCAAAGAGCATTCAGTTAATGCTCAGTTAGTTGATGATAGTAATATATTTAAGAAAATATTATAAAATTTTCTTTTTATTATGTTAATTTATATATTATGATCATAAGTAGTTTTCGTATATTCATTAGCTTTAGAAATTAATAAAACTATTTTTCTTCAGTAAATACAAATTTGATTATAAAAACATTCATATAATTATCAATATACTTCAATAAAAATAATATTAAAAGCTGTAAATAATTGTAGGTGAAATTTGGTTATATATAGATTATACAGGGGTATCTGAAGATAGTTTGCTACAAACACCATAAGAACTTCAAAGCATGCTTAAGCAAGCTGGATTCTTTTGAAAAATAAGGTGAGCATAAGACTTGCTTCCATCATCTTGATGCTAAAGAAAAGAAACAGCAAAGACCTCTTCAGCCAGATAAAGAGTCACATAATCAGCGACAACAAGTGACTTAATATACCGAATTTGCCTAAAGAAAGAGATCATAGGGCCAGCAAACTTCGATCGGACACGGTTTAAACCATGCCACCCAAATACTAACTTGACCTTAAATAATATATATATATAATAAATATGTCACAATCTTCACTAAACATCCAAAATGCCGAAGAATTGACAAATTGTATTTCTGAAAAACTAGAATCCAAAAAGACTCCAATAATAGACTTATCTCAGTTATTAGAAACACAAAACCCACCTACTCTAAATGTATCCAGTCCTCTAAACTCAAGCAAGCGCTTCAAAAACTCAAACAAAAAATCAGTAGTTGATGATTTTAACGTTCCTAAAACGATTGCTATCCCAACAGTCGACAAAGATGCAAACAGTTCTGAAACTTTTGATCTTGAATTTTTGTTAAACTCAGATGTGCAGAAAATCCCAAAAAGCTGTCATCGCATGACTCAATCAACAACAATTCCGTCATCAAGTTACTATATAAAAACCAAAGATCACGTCAAAAAAAGTATCCAATACCACCACTCGCGCTTCAATTCCATGTCTTCAAAAGACTTAAAATCTGAATTCACCCTATTAAAATCCAAAAGACCTAGTATCGACATTGATGAACGATTTTACAGTAAAGCTAAAAAAAATGAAGAAAAAGTCAAAACTTTAAAAGAACAGAAAGACATGGAAGAAATCTTATCTTGCACATTTAAACCTCAAATTATGACAAAACGAAAGCAAAAGTCATATGAAGAATTCTATGAATGTGCAACGAATTTTAAAGACAAAAAGGATAAAAAAGCGAAAATAATGAAAGAAGAGGAAGAAAAAGCATTTGAAAAAACTGCAGAGCTTAGTTATAAGCCTAAGCTCTGTGAGAAAAGTTTGCAGATTGTTACGAGAAAAAGCGCTATAGATGAAGATTCAAATAAAAAAGTTAATAAGTTCTATAGAGGGAAAGGGAGTTCGGTTGGGAGAAAAGAGCGTGTTTCAGTCCCTGTGCGTTCATCAAGTAAAATTCCTCAGGCTAAGAATATAAAAAAATCACAAAATGGGCATAGAGCTGAGCCTATTGATAAATATCTTTACAATGATACTTTGAAAAGGAAAAATGCAGAACCGAAAAAAACTCCACAACAAACTCCAAAGTTCATAACGGCAAACTCAGAAAAAGTGTTGATTTCTAAGCTCAAAAGAGAGTTTGAAGAAAATTTTTTTATTGCTGATATAGACTCTACAGGAAGAATCAATTACACACGTATGATTGAGTTATTTAAAAACCTCTCCCTAATCAAAAATGACTCCAAACGTGAAGAAGAGCGGCTTCTTCTCTTAGAGTCATGGAAGCTCTTATCATCCAATAACAAAACAATTAACAACAAGCATTCTATACTCTGCTTCATTCTTGCTGTAATGAATTTCTACGAAGATTGGATGAGTCAAAGCGATGAAGATCGTCTATTTCTCTCATTAGCTGAAAGCAAAAAACTGCACAAAAAATACGAACTTTTCTATAAAAATCGTAGCCAGCCTTTTAAAAACCCTTCTTTAAATAAAAGCCTAAAAGAAAATGATGACTATTCTTTTCATCCACAAATTGGAGCTATAAGCGAGCATCTTTATGAGCATTCGAAATCCTCAAGAAACAATGGCAAAATTGAAGACCATCTAATATCAGAAAAAAGCCGTATTTATAAAAAAATCGAAGAAAAACGTATTTTAATAGAAGAACTTGATATGGAAGAATGCAGTTTCAATCCAGTAATCGAAGCAATGCCTGAAAGCTCTAAAACAGCAAGGAATTATGAAAAAGATGACTTGGCCACAGAGTATTTTAAACAGTTAAATACTCCAGAAAATGATAATAAGCATAAAGGACTTCTCTTGCATGACCTTTCTAAGATATACAAAACAAAAAGACAGTTTATTATTACTAATGAAAAAGAGAAATCTTGTAAAAAAGAACTTGACTTCTGTAATTTTACCCCATATATAGCGAAAAGGTCTATGACTGGGGAAAATTTCCCTAGCTCAATGAAAAAATCAGAAAAAAACCAAAGAAAAAAGCCTGAGGCTAAGAAAAAAATCAAGCTAATAAGCACTAAGAAAAAGATTAATGATGTGCAGGCTGAAGAAAATAGAGAGATTCTAGAGACAGAAGAATTTAAGGAAGAGGATCAAAAAGAGTTTTTTAGGGTAATTAGTATCATTGATGGGGTAGCAACAATATCTTTAAACCTTGAGCATTTTTGTGAAACTTTGCAGTTTAATTTGGAAAATGATGACCCTGCTAGTACAGTTATGGACTTTTCTGCTAGGTATTGTTTGAAGAAGGAGAAGGAATACAAACTTGTAAAAAAATTGACTTTGCTTAAATACACAAACTAGTTGTTGATAGTTTTTTATAAATAAAATTGTTTATATGTAATTAGATCTAGGATTGAAGATAAAGTGCGATTTTGAAGATTTTTCATAAAGGGAATTTTATACATTTTTGGATTGCTAATTAAAGTGATGAGAGAAATGATTTTACTAATCATTTTGAGTATATTAAAATGATTTTTCATCATTAAGAATATATATATTTCACCTTTATATAATTATTATAACTAATAAGATATAAATAATTCAAGAAAATATATTGATAAACTTTAAATCATTCATCGATACTTATTTGACTATTAAAATTTATCATTTACAACAATATTTTATAGCTCACAATGATATTTATTCAAAAATTTACAAATCTTCAATTTGCAAAATATTTTCCTTGCTTTCTTCAAACACTTCTTCTTCATATCTCTCAGCATTTTTCTTAGCATAGGTGTTTTTCCTATTCCCAAATCTCATAAGCGCCCCTTTCACCATACTATTTATTTCATCTTCATCACTTTCTTCTTCAAGCTCTGAGTCAATCTCAGTAATTTCTTCAGAAATCTCAATGACAATTGGTAAAAAATCATTCTTTATAATATCCGAATAAGCATTTTCTTCTATGTCGTCTTCACTAACAAAGTTTATAATAATTTTTTTCCAAAAAGAAACAGTTGGTCTTTCCCACAATTTTTTACAGTCAAAATTAAGTTTTTTCCTTTCATCTACAGTTAAGTCATAAGTCCAGACTATTAATTTATTCTTACTCAAACAGTAAAAATACAGCCCAGACCCTTCGTTATCAGCGATTTCCACATCTTTTTTTAAGCTTTTAAATTTAAAAACTTCTTCGAAATTGCTATTCAAAAAATAAACATACTCTAAAGTTCTCAGCATGATTAATTTCTGCCTTGCTCTATATTTAACACTTAATGCTCGATCTTTTTCATGAAAACTCATCCTTATTTGCTCAGGTTTTTTACCTTGATCCACCTTAAAAACCTGTATTTTTCCTGAACTTAATGTGCATAAAACCATATTTTCAACAACAGCAGCGGTTATTATTGATGACTTTCCTAACTCTATCTTGGTCTTTGACATAGATATGAGTTTTCTATCATGTAAATAGTAATTTTTAAGCTGATTTTTAGCTTTGTTTATTATTAAAAGTTGATTGTAGCTAGATCCTGATACAATGATCATATCAGTTGAATGAAATTTTTTTATAGTTGATGTTAGAAATTCGGATATAAGTAAAAGGTGTGATTGGTTTGAAGAATTAAAATACAGTAGAACTAGAAGGTCATTTGGGCCAATTTCAATTGGCTGAGACATGGTCACTTTTTCAGTTTTAAAAAATTTGTTGTATATCATGATCCAGTCTGGGCTAAGGAGTTTTTGGCTTTTTGGACACAACGAATGAGTGCAGTCAAGTTTTACATATGGTTGGTATATAGCTAGTCGCTGATAAGACATTGACGAAAAAATGTTTTTTATATAATTTGAGATTTTTTTCTTATACTGATGTTTTATGTCTTTGTATGCAGCCCAAGCATTTTCTATATCGTTGGAATACTTATTTAAGTGTTCTTTAGGATTAAAAAATTTTGCAAAGGTTTTTTCCATAGACTTCAATAGTGACTTATTGTCGGAAATTTCTAGTTTTTTATCCGAAAAAAACAAATCAATAATCTCTTCAGCATATTTTGTTGAAGCACCTTCTGAGAAATTTTTTGCCAAGTTACTTTTTGCTAGTGAAGAAATAAAATTCTCAAGGAAACTATAAGTTTCGTTTTGGATTTTAGCATGCATTTCGCTAAATATCACTGTAATATCTTTAACTATTTTTTTCAATTCCAAGACAATATTTGGAATCAGCACCTGGCAGGACTTGTAGAACTCACAGCATTCATCAGATATTAAATCAGCTGAATTTTTATGCTGATTGATGATTTGACTAGCAAAAATTGTAGTCATTTCGTATAATGCAGATTCGTAATCATTTGGGATTATTATCTGTGTAGCTTCAAGTTTTAAAATGCTGACAGACCCTGTATAAGGGGCAATGATGAGGTCGCTATGGGAAAGGTTTTGATCTTCAATTAGAAAATTCTGTCTTGATAAGCAAAAATTATGGCTTTTTGATGATGTCCTAAAGGAGTGACGATTGAAGGAAGCGTTAGAAGTATGGTCTTTTATATGATTTGAGCAGATTGGAATGAGTGGATAGCTGCAAGAACACAAGATTTCTGCAGGCTCTTTACATGTTGCGATAAAACACTTGAATGAATCCATGTTTATTAACAAATTACCTTGATAATTAAAGGATGGAGTATAAATATAAACTAATATATAAAACATATAACTGAATTTATTTATTATAATCAGTTTATTATATATCCATATCAGATATGATTTTTATATAAACTAGTGAGATATTTATATATAATTTTTAAGTAAGGAGCCTTTTATTGATAATCGGTATTCGATTTACTTTGATTAATAATTTCCCTAGTGATGCAAATTATTATGAAAATTGCAAGTGTAAGTTTATATGATTAGTTTATTTTTTATCAGGAGTCTTTTTTTCATTATATCAAATTTGATTAGGATTTTATGTGTAGCATAGGCATGCTGCTTCGAAAAAATATATATATAAGCATTTAGTTATGCATTTTTTATTAGAAGGTAATATGCTGAATTTTATGTTTTGCTGTTTTTATTCTTGATGAATTTGTAGTTTTTTTATTAATTTTGCCCGAATAGAGTTGTCTAGGGATGCTTAAAATGTTTCTACAGTGATCTTATGATATGGTGTTAATGATTTTTTAGCATTAAGAGAAATAGCAGCTGCTTTATCATTATTATAATTTTAATTGTAAGTATAAGATTTTTTAAGCCTTGAATTATAATTTTGATTGTAAGTATAGGTTTTTTTTAGCCTTGAATTATAAAGTTACCATGAAGAGCATTTTTATATTAGAACTATTTATTTAATATGCAATTGAAAATATAACTTTAAAAGTTTTTTTGTATTTTAACAAGAAATAATTTTTTTTCAAGTTATAAGCATGTGCATTTCTTATCAAATTACATATTAATATCTATAATCTGGAGTTTCTACAATGATATTTAGAGATAAAAAAAAAATTTTAGAAAATAACTTAGAAAAATCGTGCTAAATAAATTATTCACACATTTAAAATCTTATATAATCAATTTGCATAAAGCTTATAAAAATTTATAATTGCAATCAAACAAACTATCCTGATTATATAAAAATACCTGACTAAAATAAATTACATATTTTAATTATCATAATACTATAATGGTATCATAATTTCTAATATTATTCCAAAACAGTATATATAATATGAAATCTATAAAAATTCCCCATTGAATAATCATTTTAAAACAAAATTAATTCTATTATAGCCACTTGTTTTATACAAACTTATAATTTTTCCCATATTTACTTTGAAGGGTAACAAACTCATCAATTTTGTTCATTTTTTCAATCAATTCACATTCATTTTCCCTCATGCTTCTATCAATTTCTATACATGACTCTCTAATTCTCATAGCTTGGGCCTTGATCATACAAAGCGACTTAAATATGCTTTCTTTTCTATAAGATTTTTCTACAGCCAAGGCAAATTTGCATTGTAATTCTTTAAGTTCTACAGGTGTTTCTATTAAATAATAGCCTATATGCTCTTTGCATGATGGGCAATGAACACTAAAAGAAGTGGAGTTATGAAAAATTGCTAATACTGTATAAATACTCTGAGAAAGTTCCCTGAAAATCATATAATCATTCCATTCCCCTACGTAGTTAACAGAATAAGCAATCCGCTCTTGACAAAAACACTGAAAGTCCATATAATTTTCTAAAGATACCCCTATAAGCGTATCATATTTTTTCCACTTACCGATCTCTTCTAACACATATCAAAATGAATATAATATATAAAATGGAAGCAGATAATAAGCGCCAACTAAAAATCAAGTCGGGTGTAGTCAAAAGAATTACAAGAGAGCATGATTCCTATCAGAAGGAAATCCAAAAAGATAAAGATCGAATTGAAAAACTTAGGGACAACAATGGTGGGGAACATGCGATAAGAAAGCAAGAAGAGGTGCTTCAAGAGACAATTCAAATGATCCCAAATACGAAAAAAAGGCTACAAGATGCTTTAGAAGATTTGTGCAATTTCATGAAGGAAAATGATACTAATCAAGAAATCACTTCAAGTGAAGAATGGACGGAGTCGAATAGAATAGTTGAACAGGCACGAGAAGTGTTTTTAATATATTAGTTATTAGTTTAGTTATAGTGTTATCGCCGGCTTTATGCAAACCATTTATCTCGTTTGTATTTATATATTTTTCTGTTTGTTCTATTTTTGGTTTAGTTCTTTCGCTTCTACTTCTCTTCCAGGAAAGTAATTAATTCCAGAAAGTTTTGAAGGATATTCTAGTAATATTAAACAGCATTTATATTGTTATAACCTTCAGAAAAGCACTCAATATGAATTTAGTTTTGCCGAAGTCTATGAGAGCTATTGGAGTCTCCATACTTCTTATGTTTATGTTTTTAATATATAATTTGATATTATTTGTGTGATCCTTAAAAATAGATATAGATTATTTATGTTTATAAGTTAGATTAATTTTATAGGAAACTACTCAGAATTGGATTGCGTTTTACTAAATAGACAGAAGTATATAAGTGAAAGCGGTTAAGTTCTAAATGGCAGATTTAATAGTTTTATTAAATTTTGTTGTATAAGTTTTAGCATTGTTAGGACTTTTGCTTGATTTTCTTATTCTTAGTGTCGTTGAACTAGGAGTCCTTGAGCTTTCCCAATTTTGAATCCATTTTTGAATGATCTTGTGTTGATCTTCAGAAGCTTCGGAAAAAAGTATTCTGAGAATTTCTGGAAATGATAAGGTGTTATGGACTATGGAAATATCTTCTAGGAGTGATGCATACGATGATACATCTGGAATGGATTTTAGGGATTGAGCAAAAATAAGTACTGATACTTGCTTTTGAGATTGAGCTTCTGATGAAAAAAATTGTTTGTCAAAAGCTGATTTTAAAGTGAGGATTGTTAGTTTATGAAGTCGTCCTGAAGGTAGGTCAATGAAATTTTTAGAGATTTTTAATGTTGAAAAAACCGGTGTTACACTTCTCGCATTTTTCTTAACAATCTGCAAGCTGGTTAAGCTTTTCATGACTCTTTATAAAAAACCGGTGTTACACTTCTCGCATTTTTCTTAACAATCTGCAAGCTGGTTAAGCTTTTCACCAACGGAGGTAGAATCGTAGACGCATTCAAAAACGCAACAAAATAGCTCTGTGTTGCCAAATAAGCCAAAAACCTTAGTAAATTTTACTCATTCAACTCAATAGTTTCATCGTTTTTTTTCCCTAATTCTTCATACAAATCAGGTGGAGTAATTTTAAACCTTGTCATTACTAATATCGAATTGCAATACATACAAACAAGCATCTGTAATTCATCTCTATTTAAAATTGCATTATAATCAAAATCAAAAAGAGTGAATCCAAGACTTGCTTTTTGTTGCCATGCTAAAGAACTAAACAATATAATCCCTGATAAGATTTCATAAATACTTACACGAGCTGGGTTTCCTTTACCGAACATAGAAAATATTTTATCGCTTTGCTGATTAAGTTTGGTTTTGCCACAGAATTTAGAGAAAGTTTTTGAAGACATGAAGAATTTTTTGTTGTTTCTATTGAAAAGCTTGAGTAATGATGAGATTTCTTGTATTGTCCCTGAGGAGATTTTACATTGGGTGAGAATTTTGCATTCAGGGATCGCTGGAATATTGAAGTTGATGCCCATATTTTAAGGATGATTTTTTATAATGAAGATTAGAATTTAGATATATTTTGATCAGCAGTAATAGACTGAGGATAGGGAGTTTATATAGAGGAAATTTATGAGTTGGAAAAGGAGCTGAAAAAGAGTGGAGGATATAAGTGAAGATTAAATTTTTAAGTGAGAGTTATGGATTATTTGTAAAGTTTAAGGAATTGAAAATAGAAGTTGGTGGAGGTTTTGATGAAGAGACAAATTTTGTGGATTGGCTTGTATATTGTAACTGGGAAGTTAGTGAATTAGTTTAAATTGATTAAGTATTACATGATTATTAATAGATGCAGATAAGTTTAATATTTGCATGTTTTAAATATATTATATGCATAAACAAGAATTTGTTGGCTGAATATATAAATATAAAACCTTTATATATTTTTTCACCTAAAATCATCCTCAAAGATTACTAAGAAACAGTTTACTAAGTGCTTTTTGGCATTTTGAAAAAATATATACGTAATTGTTATGGTGTAGAAATTATTAAATTATGGAACTTGACATTAGAGGATTTGCTGCGGAAGCTTTAGGAACGTTTTTATTAACAATGACAGTTGGTCTCTCAGCAGGTGAGCCTCTCGCCGTTGGTGGGATTTTATGGTTGGGCATGTGCATAACATGCTTCCGTTCAGGAGCTCAATTCAACCCAGCTGTCACCCTTTCAGTCTTAACAAGAAATCTTCTAGAAGGTAAACTTGAAAAAAATCAGCTAATAACCTTACTTATAAACATTCCTGTCCAAATAAGTGCAGGGATACTTGCTGGTATGGTAGCTTGGGGTATTGGGAAATACACTTTTTTCTTTGAAATTACTGAGGATGTCAAATTAAGCCAAGCATTTTTCTGTGAGTTATTATTTACAATGCTTCTTTGTATGAATGTACACATGGCAGGAAGAGCGACAAGAGGACTTTTTTTAGAAGGAGGGATGATTGCAATGACTTTAGGGACTTGTGCTTTTACTGTAGGACACATTACTAGAAACTGTGTCAATCCTGCGGTGGAGCTCGGCCTTGGAATAGCTAACTATGCAAATACTGATGATAAAATGAAAAAAGCTTGGATTTATATTATTGCCCCGATTCTAGGAGGAGCCTGCGCTGCTGGTGTGTCAAAGTTTAGAGCGAGATATCATAAAAGACGCCATTCTGCAAGTCTTAACTTCTCTTTAATGGTCACTCGTCATTAGAATAGTCTTAAGAGAAAGATATTTCAATAAGCTTAAAGTATATTATTAAGGCAAAATATGCGAATATATTTAATAACAAATTGTAGGTCATTTGTATAGATATAAGCAGTAATAAGGATATTTTTGGGTGAAAACAAGTTTTTAAAGAAATGGTATTGTTAAATAAATCAAAATTATATATAAATTACACATAATATTGCAAATCATACCTGACTACTATGAAACGATTAAAAATATAATTCTCATGCATCTTAATGAATAAAATTACAATCAGGACCAAAGATTATGTTTAAGAAGATATATGGATTAAAATATTGTATCATACTCATAGATGCATGATTAATCCTAGTCTTATTATTATTCTGAGCAGGATTTGGCAACTTTGATATATAATGAAATACTTGAAAAATAATATTCTATAGCCTAATAAATTGCATTGTATTTGATGTAAGGATTTTGTATTTCTAATTACTTTTATAAAATTATTTTTTTTGTATTCCGCAAAATAAAATTATAAAGAAACAAATTGAGTCAAGAGCTGATAATCTATTAAAAAAATCGAGAATTTTCTGGGTGATCCTGTGCAAATGCATATTTCGTAACAGTTGTAACACATAAATCAGTATAGTACAACCATCGAGTAATATACGATATGTATAAGCCAACACTCTATCTTGACCCAAAAGAAGAAGATTTCTTACAAATACTGTAACAAAGAAGCAATAGCCCTAAATATAAAATCCAAAATCTCCGAAACTTAAAATAAGTAGCAGAGCTGTTTATTATAAAGCATAATTAGGCTAGCACTCTAGTCTTCTCTCATTCTCAATCTCAATGAAGCTTAAAAACTAAATGCTTCAATAATTTCTTCGCTGAAGACATAAAATTCCGAGATTAAACCATTATTTTCCTTTCAAATAAGTTATAACATAATTATTTAGAAATTTCAATCCTAGCTACCTTATCCAAACCCAACTCAGCTTCCATAGTAAACGGGTTATATTTACACAAAGGGCATTTAGGACTTATAATCTTCCCTACAAGCCATTCCTCAATACATTTACTATGAAAAACATGCTTACATGGAAGTTTCCTCACATATCCTTCAACATTAAATCTATATATCAAATACTCTTCAAAGCATATACAGCATAATATTTCTCCAAGTTCCAAAAGACTCTCTTTAAATAACTGCTTTGGGAAGTGCTTTTGTATATCAGTATCTGAAATTATTGAATTTTCCGGGATAACTTCATAGTTTCGTGTTCTTTGTTGATAACTTGTTATACTATGGTTATAAATCCTTCCATTTCCATTAGCTGTTTTATAAAACCTTCGACATAAAATACCACAACAACCTATACAAAAAAGTGAAGCTATGCATAAAGCTGTGATTGTCAAAGTTGTTCCTAAGGTATTAGATGAGATTTTGGGTATATCCCATTTTACCGATACTCCTGAATAGTATTGATTAGAATTTCCTGTGTAATAAATTAGCACTAGGAAGTCTGTGTTTTGTAGGCTAAGACTACTGCTAAGTTTATAATTTTCTACTTTTATTCGGTAATGACTAGGACTTGTTTGGTTTAATAATATTCCATTAGGTAAATTATAAGCTTCTACAAGCAAAGTTCCTTGTAGCAAAGATGAAAATTGGAAGTTTAAGTTGATTTCGTCTAAAGATAAATCAGTCAAATTAATATACCAGAAGCAAATCGAAGATTTTTGTAAGGACTCAACTTCGAAATTGCCCCTACTACTTAAAAAAGATTTTTCCCCGCACTTTGGATTTGCTTCACATGTTTGATTTATTAATACATTGCATTCAGAGTTTGAAGTTGAGTTTAATAAACAAGTTTCACAATTAAAGTTGTAGGAATCTTGAATATTATAAATGCTATTATCGCAAGGGTTTCTATATAATTTTTACTTGACAAATGTTATTTCTTCAACTCGACATGGAATACAATTTTCATCGCAGCTTAATGCGTTTATAATATATATCAGTAGCCAAAACATTTTTTATACCATTTAAAGATTAGAAATTATACCTGAAAATATTTGGCTAACGAAATAGGTTTTGGATTTTGAATGATGATTATTGCTTACTCCACTCAATTAAAAAAGCATCAAATCCTTGTGTGGATTTCAGGACTATAATTTACCCAAGAATATTTTGATAAGAAAATCATATGATTAATAGTAATGTAAGTAAATAAGTATTAATTAGCACAAATAAACGATATTTGTAAAATTAATCTTAATCTAATAAGAAGAATGCTTTTGCTGCAGCTGGGAAAGGTACTAGAATAATTTTGTGGATGAATTACTTTTATGTTTATAAAGATTGTTTTATATAGAAAAATAAAAATTATAATGATGAATTTGTTATATGCAGGTGTTTACTAGGAATAATATTTTTCCTACTTACAGCAAAAAATCTTAAGATTTCTTTCATATGCATAACGCAATAAAAAGATGTTTATAAGATAATCATGTAAAATGAGCAAATAAAGATCAGGAGGCTATATCTCTCAAAATCTTATATGTAACCTAAAACCCTAACTTTAATAAAACTACATTAATATCTCAACGTATATATAATTCAAATCAATAAAAATCGTATTTTATATACATTTTATCATACTTTCTCAAGCATCAATAAAGCAATCTTAAACCTTAAACCCAAACTCTAAAAACTAAATCTCATTAAAAATTTAACTAATCACTAGATGTTGTTTCATCAGGTTCTGAATCAATATCCTCAAATTGCTTTTGTATTTCCTTAGGCAAAAGCACTAGTTCAAATGAAGGTGATTTCTTTGAATTCCTGTCAGAGTCTTTAAAACTAGTCTCAAAGCTTTTAAACTTATTCACATTTTCACTGTACGAGTTCTGGTTAATCCCATTCCAAACATTTTTAAGTGACTTATACTCTTCCATCTCATTATCATTCTTAAGCAAAAAGGAATTAATCAATTTCATTGGAAAATCATATTTAGCTTGATGCATAAGTTTTATGACATTTTCTATGAGTCCAAAATCTTTAAGTAGCATACCTATCTTGATTATAGATACAGAAGTTTGTATAGATATCATAGCTTGATCTCGATACATACAAGATATTATCCATTTTATATTCCTAGCACCAGTATCTTTTGTACATGCCCCAAGTAATGCACTATAAGTTTCTGAATCTAGTGTGATTCCATATATCTGGCTTTGATAAAGCACATTCATAGCTTGACTGAGTCTGTTTTGATTAAGACTAACTTCAATAGCTAATGTGTAGTCAAGTTCTGATGGTTCTTTGCCAAGTGTAGGAAGAAGGATTAAAAGTTTATATGCTTCTAAATGCTTGTTATTTGAATAAAGCTTGCCCATAAGGAAGTCTAGGTTATCTAAGTCAAGTTTTTCTGATGTGTCATGCTTTTCAAGATAAGATACAGCTCCAGACCAGTCTTTTTTAGCCAGGAGGGTTGAGAAGCTTGAAAAACTTCGAGATAAGCTTTTGTAGTGTACTTGGCTTGAGCAGTTTATGCAGAGGCTTTTCACTATTTTAAGAGAGAGCATATATAATAAGAGGAAATCGATATTATTTTGATAATAAATAAAGTAAAAAACGTATATAAAGTTTTATTGTAAAAAAGAACTAAATAATGATTTTTTTTACCATTCGGATTAGTGATATCAATATTTTTCCTAGAATTTACATGTAAAAACTAAAAAAAACTCATGTTTTTATAGCCAAAGGATTTTATATACAACTGATATTACACAAACGAATGCAATTCTTTAGGATATGAAAAATGGAATCCTATAAGCAAAACTCAGAAGACTTCAGCTTTGGACTGACATGCAACTTATGTGGCAGGCCTGCTCGATACATCTGCTCCTGCATTGAACCAAAAGCTAGTATATGCTCTCAGCATATAGACAGCCACAAAAAATTTAGTCAATCAAATAACCACCAATTATTCGATTGTGGAATTGACTTAACAAAAAATAAACCATCATATATAGAATCTTTGCAACTATGTCTTATATTTCTCTCAGCTAAAAAGCAAAAATATATCAAAACCCTTCAAGAAAAAATACTATCTTTAAATATTCAACTTACAGAAACTTTAAAAAACCTGGATGACATTGAAAAAAAGTACCAACAAGCAATTCATTGGGTTTTAAATAACTCAGAAATTATTCCAAATAAAATTAATAAACCGATATATGATATTTTAAGCATTGGCCGATCTGGTGCACATTTTATATTTACAAGCTTCCAAAATGATGTTAAAGATGAACCAAATGAGGGTCCTTGTGAGAACTGTAGGATTTTGAAGTATGAAAATCAGGAGATTAAAGATAAAATTGAGCAAGTTATAGAGTGGAATGAGACTTTAAAGAAATTCCTAGCAGAATATGAGGAAGAGATTAAGATGATGAATAAACATAAAAATAAAAGTTATAATGTGCCTGCAGTTATTCCTGCACCTGTTGCTGCGAAAGCTTCTGGAGGTAATTCTAATCAGATATATAGAAATCAGAATGAAGATTTGAAAAAAGTACTTGAAAATCTTATTGGGATTATTGATGGGGAAAAACACTTATATTCAAGTTAAGGTTTTTTAATTTACTATATTAGTAAAAGTTCATGATAATTAAAAGAATAAAGGAAAGATGATGTAGAAAATTATATAAAATATGAGGATTTTTAGCTAATACAAATATATAATTTTAAAGAAAGTTTTAGATTTATATAATATTATATTGGTAATCATTTTTGCATAGATTAAAATGTGATTACAATATAATTATCTGTATTATTAGATTACTTATAACGAACTAAATATTAGAATTCCACAATATTATCTCTAAATACAATATGTATCCTAATAGATATATGCTTAAAAAGTATATAAAATGATGCTTTATAACTCAAGACTTAAATAATAAAATTATTCTGATTATATATATGATTGCATTTCTTTCAGCTTAAGCAAGCCAAACGATCCAAAGTCTTTGCAATTAATACTTGTATCCAACTTGCTTACTGCTCTATTCATATACCCAAAATACACTTTTTGAAACTCTTCAACTGATTCATCTATATGTGTTTTGCTATAAAACCCCAAATCATCTAATCCTAAAAAAGCATCGCATTCATTAACCTTAAATTCCATCATTATGCATTCTCCTTCAAAGCCTTTTGCTTGTATGAGTTCTGAAAAGTTTTCAATGTCATTTTTTCTAAATAGTTTTTTCCAATATTCTAGCATGAATTTAATAATATCTATAGCTTGATCCTTTTGAACAGACTCTGACCATTTTTCTCTATTTTTAAATGCTTGGATCATGCTTTTGCGTAAGACTTTATTTATTTTACGGCTGCTTGAATAGTATTGTAAAGATTTTGCATAGACACTTTCTGTGATTAGATATTTTGTCGAGAGTTTGTAAGGAAAACGCTTGATGTTTATGTTTAAAGATGAAACTTGGGATATTATTGTGTCGATATAATCTTTTAGGTATTCAGTATTGCTTCTAAATGCTTTGCGGGCGTTGAAATATCTATGATACTCAGAGTAAATTTTGCTTGAGTTTATATCAACAGTTTCTTTAATAATCTTTATAAACTGTTTTTGTTCAATTATATTATCTACAACTTCAGCCTTTTCCATCTCCACATGGTCAACTAAATTGCTTAAGTTTTGAAATAAAACTAATGTCATTCGTCTTTGAGAAGTTGCTCTTTTTATATTTTCAATATATTCTTGTAAAGTTAACCGACTAATTTTTGCAAGTTTGGCTTCTTTGCTTAAGCATTTACCCATATTAAATATTTTGTAGTTTTATAATATATGCTAAAAATTGATAATTAGTTAAATTTAGTAACTTTTTTAGGTACTTCAGAAGGAATTTTAAAATATTTTATGTGAATAATATACATTATCTTCTTTATTACAAAGAACGGATTATATAATATATGAATTTATGTGATAATTAAATTAAATGCTTTTATATGTTTAATATGACAAGGTGTAAGAAACTTACATTCAGTTATCAAATAAGAAATATAGTATTAGCTATGAAGCTGCAAAATAATAATTTTCCTGATAATTTTATACTTATGGTATGGAAATAAGATATCAATAGAAGGGGAAATCGATTTTATCTTGCAAACCTGCACACGCAGCATTTCTAATATAGCCGTCAACTAAACAATTATCTTTGCTAAGGTTAGAAAGCCGATTGCATGAAAGCAATTTATTGAATTATTCATTAAAGAATGCTGTACACACCACTTTACAGCTAATTTTGACCCTTTAGTTTATCATGTAGTTAAAAAAAGAAATTCTCTTGAATTATTGCTTCATTATTCAAAATTTCATAGCTAGATACTATTCTTTGTGAATTCTTCTAGCTCCATATAATTTTTATGTTTGAATTGCGAAAAAATCCAGGGAATAGAAAAGACTTAAAGAAATACAGGGTATTTTTTAAAAAGAAAACATAATAAATTTCTTTCCAATATTTTTTTAAATAACTCTTTAAGGATAAAGTGTTGTTTGAGTTCAAAATAAATAATTGCCCTTCTGTTGATACCCTATTTTTACACCATAAGTGTGAAATTATCATTTTCCTTATAATCTTTAATAAAATTGCGTGCCTGATTTAAAATCACATCAAAAACTTATCCATTATATTAAATTTTTACACAAGTTTTAAAGCATCTTATTGGCATGCTCAAATAAAAGCAGACAGCTCCAATCCTTATAATATTCAACGCTTTATATCAAATCTAGTTATATTAAAATATAATATTGATAGCCGAAAAGCATACAAAATGCAACATATTATATAATTAACTCTTATATATGATTTTAATATTTAAGTCTTACCCTTATTACTATATAAATATTTCTAAGCATGTAATAAATGCATTTCCTTAGGATTCTTTATCTGAATACTTTTTCTACATATATAATAAATATGTTCCCTCAGAATTCTCAAATCTGGAATGAATATTCTAACAATACTAGCCTTTATCCATATAATTTTGGAAACAACCCTTCACTTCAAAACTTTTATCAACAAGCACCCACTAACCTTATTAATCATGCTTATCACTCAGAACATCAACCATTAAATAATTTCGGAATTGAACCCAAAAAAACTCAAGAATCTAAAAGACTTTCCGAAGCGATAAATTCTTCTCAGATCATGAATGTTAAAAAAAATGTTCAAGTCTTGATGAAAAAAAAACGCAAAGTGAAAATTAAATTGATTGGGATTTTTATGACTTGTGACGCACATAGTGCAGGAGAAAATCGATTTAGAATGGAAGATATTTATGGAGCTTGTTTTTGTAGTTTTATGCATAAGTTTTGTCTTGAGTGCATTACGAATTATGTTAAGAATATGTTTGCTACTCATGGGCTTGGTAATAATTATGAGTGTATGGCCTGTGCTTATGCAAGTATTGGAGGAACTAAATTGTTGACAGATGAGCAATTAACTTACATCCTTTATAAAATATTTGGCCCAGATCATATGGCAGAACTAATAGCATACACTCCTATATCAAGACCTACCGAAACATTTGCATTGCAAAATTTATGCAATATATGCAAAACAAGCAATTATCAGATTATAACTCTTTGCTCATCAGGACATAAAATATGCCTTTATTGCATAAATAATTGGATCAATAATATAGGCAATGATCCTATCACTTGTCCTATTTCTAAGTGCAATTCATTTGTAAACATCCAAGTCTTAATCAAAAGTTTGGCTGGATCTGATGTTTTAATTAAGATAAAAAGCCAGCTTCAAAATTTGGGGTTTAATATTTTCTTTTGTTTTAATTGTCAACATCATTTGGAATTATCAAATGACAAAAAAACGGTTTGTAAGAATTGCAACAAAGAAATATGTAATAATTGTGGAAAAGAATGGCATTTTGGATTGACATGCTTTTATTTTGTATCCCAACAAGACTATGAGGTTATTGATCTTCCTAAGCCTAGTGACCCATTACATCCAAAAAGTTTATTAGAACAAGAATACCTAAATGCTCAATATGCTTTTGACAATTATGTTAATCCAGGTTTGAGAAATTCTTTTAATCAAGCAAAACTTATTGTAAACAAGACACTTGAAAAACGTTATGCGCAAAAAAAAATTACAATGGCTCAGCAATGTGGTGGACCTGATAAAGTCAATGAAATTTATATATGGCATGGGTCTAGGTACAACAATTATGATGCTATTATGAGAGATGGGCTTAAAGTTGGAGGTGTGGATGGCATTCCTGTGGCTGTTGGAACTGCATGTGGATATGGTGTATACTCAGCAAGTACACCAAATACTCCTATAGGTTATGCTAATGATTCTAAATGGGTCTTAGCATGTCTTGCTATGAAAGGCATCAATAGTACTGCTATAAAAAATAATATTTCAACTCTCAATGATGGACTTACTCATTCTTATGCAACAGGAGATTGGGTGATTTTTTTTACCAAAGAGCAGCTCCTCCCTAGATTTTTAGTAGAATATAAAATCGTTTAGAATTATGCTCTAGATTAGTGTTAAGAGTTAGATAAAATAATAAAACCAATAAATTTATAAGTAGCTTTTGCATTTATTGTTATAGCAGGTAAAAAATAAATTAATAAGATATTTTAGCATCCAAACTGAGATTATTATTTAATATATACTATAAATCATTAACAACAATCTTTCAATATCAATTTTATAACTGAAATAGCCTATTAATTGGCTTTCTCCAGTTATATCCATAATATAAAATCATCGCTTCTAACTCAAAATACTTTGTAATATCAAGTTCAAGGATTCTTGTAAGAAAATATGCTTGATTTTTTTTTCAGTGGTAGTTTAAATTAAATTATTTATTTGAGTATAGGATCATTAGGATTTATCACAGATTGTCTTTTTGAAGGTGCATAGCTTTGCTCCATTTCACTAAGCTCTTCTCTTACCGTATAAAGTGAAAGCTGATTACTTTTATTAGCATGTGCCTGCTGTGATGCTGCTTGATTACTTTTTATACATCCTGAGAGTGCCCTACTTTCTTTAGTTGTCCCACAGCCCATATTGGAATTATTATATTAAATTGATGAAGATTTGATAAGAAATATGACCTTTTAGATATGCGGAATTAGGAAAATATAGAGACTAGGATTGTATAGAGGATATAAGGTTTTTAAATAAACTGGATTTTGTTTTTGTTGGAAGATTTATAAGGGTTGAATCTTTAATTTTGATGAAGTTTTAAGATCGATGGATTGATAGAGAGCATTGCAATTTTATAATTTAAAGGTGAATTCGTGATTCAAAGTATTAATACAAGTTTTTTAATGAAATAATTATTCTTTTGTTTTGTAAAAGGTTTATTTTAATAGATGATTATTTATTAACATAGAATTTTAAGATAGGGTTTTTTGAATTGCTAATAATCTAATGATGGATTGTTTTTTTAAGTCAAACAATTGGTAAGATCTCTTTCAGATTGGTAGAGAATCAACAAAGTTTACCTATTAATACTTTATACTATGAAAATTTTCATTCTTATAGTGATTTTTTTATTTCTATCTTAAATAATCGATTTTCAAGCAAAAAATTCCTCACTGTGTTTTTTAAAGTCTTTATCATCATATTATAAAAATGCAATTTGGTTTACAAGGAATTAAATTGCAATCCTAACAAAATTCTATTTTCAAATTCAGCTTAGTTTATAAAAAATATAATATAACCCTTCATGTATACATTTTTTTCTATTTTATATTCAATAATCTCGATTTTCCTATAACAATCCGCAAATATCTTCCCTTTACATAATATAAAGTCCTCATCTAATCAACCCCATTCAACCATTACTCATAAAATCATACAAAATTAATCCTTATTCTTTAATCTCTTATTTCTAAAACTCTATCCTATATCTTAATACAAAATAACTCTATCAAAACCTATAAATCATCATAAAAAAGTCGTCATTAATTTAATTTTATAGGACTCCGATTCGATGAAGGAACACCCAAAAGCTTAGAAGGGCGTTTAATAAAACTTGGCTTTGACGTTTCAATTCTCGTTGCAGATGTGGTTCTTTTTTGTGACGAAACAACCATAAGATCATCAATCGGCTTAGGACCAGATATTTTCCTAAAGTAAATGACCTTGTTATCAAAAAACACAACACATTTTATTCCATCAACTGTATAAACATATTCATTTTCTCGTTTGAAATCCATACCTTTCTTTTTAATCTCATTTTCAATATCAATTTCACTTGTGCTTTTACCAGAATCCCCTATTTTTGCTATCAACTCAGCTATTTTCTCATCTTTTTCTCTTATAACAAAATGAATTGGGTCTGTATCGTGGTTCATTTCAACTTTTTCAACAATTTCGTTCCATTTTTTGTCGAGTTTGTCTAGGATTTCTTTATAAGTGTTAGTTTCTTTTTTTAAATCTGCCTTTCGGCATATGTCGAGTTCCATTTTGAAGGTCTCTTTTTTCTCTGTTTCTTGGGTTTTTTCATAGTGAAGTTGGTTGCTTTTATGTTTTAATTCAAGAATCTCACCTTGGAGAAGATGCAATTTTTTATCGCGACTTTCTAGTTCTTTAAAGAGTTCAGCTTCACGAATATGAAAATTTTGCATTTTTTGGTTGAAAGTTGAGGAGAGGTCTTCAGTGATAAGTTCGTATTTTTTTCTAATGTCTCTTTCTTGGTCAAAAAGTTTTTTGTAGTTTTTAGCTTGGGAGGCAAAAAGTGCATTGAATACACTTTCGCGTTCTTGAATCATATCAACACTTGAGAATTCAATTAATGGTTCTTCATCTATCAAAATCTGATTATCTATAGAGTACCTAAGATCTTCTTCAGCAAAAGGGTTTGCTTTGTCACTTACCGAAACTTCAATAACCAAATTTTCTTCAGCTTTTTCTGACTGATTACTAATAAAGTCTTCAGCAAGGTTTTTGAATAAAGGGACAGTTGTCATTTCATGAGGTAAGTCTGAAGAAAAAAACGATACTGAGGATATACTTCCTGTTGAAATATCAATAAAATATAGCTTATATTGCTTAAAGGCTGCTAGCTCAGTGCCTTGATGATTTTTTTCACTTACAAGTATGTCTATTACTTTCTCTTCTGAAGTGATAATAAGTACAAAAGCTCTTGGTTTCCTTGGTGCTATATACTTCAATTTAAGCAAAAGCATATTTTTATTTTGGCAATCAAATTATGGCTTCTAAGTTTCTGCTAACTCATTTTTAAACTATAGTTATCTGACTTTTATAATATTATATGAAAATAACTTTCCACTTATTATAGTATAAATATATACTCATTAAGCATCTATAAAAGCTTATTGAATTATAAATATATTAGTTTGATAAATCTACAAATAACTGCACATTAATAAATAATTATGCTATAAGCTTTCAGCATATATCCATGCTTTTAAACTCTACTGCATTTCCACTAAACTTATATATCTTTGTTATGAATAGAATAAAAATGCTAATTAATAAATGACTTTAAGACTTAATATGTGCTAATTTTATATAATATTCAAAATCAAATAGAGTTAGCTTAATTTGAGGGTTATCAAATTTATAACAGCATTTAAGATTTAATATTATGATATAATCGAAGCATATTTAAAATTTAAATTAAACCCTAGCTATCAAAAAAAAAAATCCAAAAGTTTGCAGCAATATTAATATTTTCCAAATATCTTATTCAAGTATATCTATTACATTAAAATCGATATTTATATTATTATCTTATCAAGCATGCTTATAAATTCAAAATTCATAATTTTCTAAACTTTTTAAATAGCATAAAATCCTAAACTACAAAAAGTACTTCATAACTTAACCATCATCCTGAAATCCTAATTTTTCATTCTAAAAAAAATACCCTAAAAAAATCTCAATCATGCATCCTTCTTTATTTCAAACATATCAATTTTCCTTTTTAACTAAATCTTATCTATTATCCTACTACAGACATCATTCCAGCCAAAGAAGCAATCGATAACCCAATCATCAAAAGACTCAAACAATCTCTCAAACACATTCCACTAAGGACAAAAAAGTAATACCCAGCAAATTCATCAGTATAAAACATAACCTCAACAGCCTCTCCACGTTGAAGATTAGCTTGGTACTCTGCAGAAAAAAGTTCAACAGTTGCATTACTTGCTCCATATGCTCTAAGCCTTTGAAATAGCTCAATTGGGGTAAATGTATAATAATTATTAGTCAAACCACCTATAAAGCTACTATTTGGAACTTTTATCATTTTAAGAAATGGGTTTGGAACTGTTTTTTTGTTACTACTAACTCTTAGACGAACTATAAAACAACATATTAGCCTTATTACTCCGATAATAAGCATAGCTATATTGACAAAAGGTATAAGGCACATAACCAAGATTATAATGAGGAAACAACATGTATTAGGGTTTCGCATTATTCTTAATGCAGGAACTGATTTCATATATGAGCTACCTTGACGATTAGTGTTAAGATTGTATTGCCTTGAAAAGAAGTTGTATTTGTAAAATGGATCGTTTCTGACGGTGACCGGTATCCCTGTTTCCTTTATTTGATAACCTAAAGTTTGGTTTGAGGAGGCTTGAAGACCATAGCCGGTTGTTGCCAAGGGTTCTGATTGGCCTGACATATTTATATCTTCGCCAAATAAAAAATTGAGTCGTGAATGATTAAATAAAATAACAGTTAATTTGAAAGTTATCTGCAAATTATAAGGGAGAATGTTTGATATTTGTATTATATCTAATTATCAATGTAGGATATGGGCTAGGATAGAGATTTGTCATTATGCTAGTTTATGATACTATCAAACATTGTAGGTATTTATGTTTTATATATAAATAACGTAAAAATTTTAGGCTATTTAAAGAAATTAAATAAGTATTATAGTGCTGTATAAATTGTAATTAACACTATACTTAAGCGAGCTATCAGTTGAGTGGCATAATACGATTTTTATTTATTTATTTTAGCCTGTTATAAAGCAAAAATAGTAGTAAATATGCTG
Organism: Stentor coeruleus; assembly: GCA_001970955.1. Lineage (NCBI taxonomy): Eukaryota > Ciliophora > Heterotrichea > Heterotrichida > Stentoridae > Stentor > Stentor coeruleus. Next base: position 32,642 of record MPUH01000349.1, on the reverse strand, counting down.
TTGATACTTAATAAATTTACTAATAATGCAAGGTAATAAAGCTTTGAATATGCTATATTCATAAAATATAATCTCTATATATTACCCGCCCATTATTAATCTGTATAAAAACAATCATACTACATTAATATATATAGAAGAATGTCTGAAATTCGAAGGGTTAAGGGTTTGAGACCCTTCAGGTTATAGATTTCTTTGGATATCATAAATATGAGAACTTTTAATAATCTACAAAAAAATATCTGCAATTCGAATTATCCCTAACCCCTTTTTCATCTTCGGATTGCATGTCCTAGGATTGCATACATTTTTTATAAATTTAAGAAAATTAAACCAAATATAGAGCAAAACAACTAAAACGGGGTTAAAGTCTGCAGGTAGCTATATATCTCCTATAATCTCAAATATAAAATCAAATGTTTATTGTAATTTGCTGCGAATAATGTATGAATATTATATCATGATATAAATCTCTTCAATATATTAATAATATCATATTACCAATATAAAATAATCAATGATAATTACTAAAAATACTAATAAATTAAATGCAATCAGCTAGTTTCCTAGCAATAAACTTTACTATCCACCAAAGCCAAAATAAACTATTATCTAAATTTTAGCTATTAATAATGCTTGCAGATGAAACTATGGATAAAACTGAAAGTATTATAATAGCTATGCTCAAAATATCTTTTATATGCATTTTATCGCAAGCTCCTGTATAATAAACTTCAAATTCATAAGAATATAGCATAACATGAATATCTTCCCCACGTTGGAAATTAGTTTGGAACTCACCAATAAACAAATTAATAGTCTCAATACTAATTCCAATACCTGTAAGTCTCTGATTAAACTCTATAGGGGTAATTGAGTAATATCCATTTACTGAATTATTAATGCAGCTACTATCTGGAACTTTGATCATTCTTTTAAATGGGTTAGGTATTAATTTTTTATTGACTCTTACAATATAACGAACCATAAGGCAACATCCAAATCTTATAATGCCAAGAACAAGCATAGGGAAGCAAGTAAATGGGATGCAACATAATCCTAGAGTAACAAGTAGTATCCATAATCTTGGCTGTAGCATTATCCTAAATGCTGGGATTTTTTTCATATAAAATTCTCCTTGACGATTAGTTATATTGTTGTATTGCTCCACAAAAAAGTTGTACTGATTGAAAGGACCTGGGGCTATATACGCATTTTCTCCTTCATTCTTGATTTCACAGCCTGAGACTGTTTTAGTTTCAGCTTGTACTCCAAAAACAGTTACTTGGCTTGACACAGGTAGAACTACTGACATAGAAATATTTATAAATAAAAATCATTAAAATTTTCATAAATGTAGAATTTATGACTAGGAATCATAAAAAATAATGAACTTGAGAAGTAATTACCTTGTGATAAAATAATTGAGTTTTAAGTTATAATGGCAGAATTAATATAGCTATAACCTTGTAGTTTTGCATAAAATTTCCTCAATTTTTTAGGCGTATCAACTAATATTTTGTCATGAAAATATGATTCACCACTAACTTTGATTAATTCTAACTATATAATACTTCGTTTTTATAATTTTTTATCTAGTTTTAGAGGGTTTTTTTGTAATAATTTTAGCAAGATGCCATTAAAACAATAAAAAAAGAATAATTCATCTTCTGTAATCAATAGCATCTTCTAATTAATTCTTAACTTTTAATAATGCTTGCAGAAGAAACTACTTAACAGCAATGAAAGGAATATAATAACAATACTCAGAATATTTATTATATATACATAATCACAAACTCCAAAATAAAATTTCATATTCATAACAATGCAGCACGATATGAATATCTTCTCCATGTTGGAAACTAGCCTAAAACTCATTACCAACAAATTAATAGTCTCATTACTAATCCCAATACCAGTAAGTCTCTGATTAAATTATAGAGGATAATTAAGTATTATCCATTTTTTGAATTCTCAATGCAGCTACTATTTACAACTCTGACATAAAATAATTGCAATTATTGAATGTGCCAGGATATATATTAAGATTTTTATTTGGTTTCTAAATTTATAGCAAATGCAGAACTGCAAATTTTAATTCGAAAAATATGCAAAGAGTAGATAATAAAAACTTTCTATATAGATGGTATGATGGAGACTCGAAAATATGATTATTAAATGTTGTAAGTTTAATTTGCAAATCTATAACCAAGGTAAAAAAATTGTATTTATTTAAATTATAGAAGGATATAAATTTTTAAAGAAAAAGTTGTGATATTAAAAACTGAAGTTTAAGTGTAATCTAACTGCTATAATTTGAAAATCATAAAAGTATATTAATATAAAGTATCTGATTATAAGAATTTATTTTAGTAACGCTCATAGATTAATATTTTTATATATGATCATCTTTATTACTTAATTAATTAAAACTTATGCTTGTGTCTCTTAATTTTAACTAGTTAAAGCAGATTCTAATTGACCAAAAGTCTATCACACTTAAAATCACCTTTCACTACCTCTCTCATCCTAATTGCATTTTGGAACTCCATTTATCATCATTTTGTTTAACTTTTTCTTACCTACTTTAATAATAATTTTTAATTTTTAATTTGTCCACCAAACTCAAATTATTAAATCTACCTTACAATAATATTATTATTCATGCTTCATGCAAAAAAAAAAAATTTAATTAAAATCAAATAAATGGGTTCTTGCTCTACTCATACACGTCAAAATCCATCAATTACTTTGCAATTAGGTATATATACTTACCCCAGAGATTGCTCGATTTGTATAAAATCTACCGAAATAGGCCAAGATAATGAAAGTATTGATTTCAGGTTAACTGATCCTATAAACCTTAGTTATGATTCTCTTTTAATCTTTAGTTCAAAAATCATAGTTTCTGAGTGTGTACTTCCAGGGGTTGACCCAAGAGATACGTCTTTAAAAAGATGCCAAGACTCAGCACTTGTCTTATTTGGCAAAGAATGCATACTAACAGGAGTTTTTGATGGTCATGGTAACTATGGTGATGTAATAGCTAATTACTGTGTATCATATGCTAAAGATTTTTTTAAAACAAGCTGGAATGATAGCCGTGTAATTTTTATGTAGCCCGACCCAATTGGTTTCCTTCGAGAACTTTGTATGAATTGTGACTCAACTTTAATCGGTNGCTAAAGATTTTTTTAAAACAAGCTGGAATGATAGCCGTGTAATTTTTACGTAGCCCGACCCAATTGGTTTCCTTCGAGAACTTTGTATGAATTGTGACTCAACTTTAATCGGTGATACAAAAATTGATTGTAAAAATTCAGGAACGTAAAAACTAATCAGCACAGCGGTTNTGATACAAAAATTGATTGTAAAAATTCAGGAACGTAAAAACTAATCAGCACAGCGGTTTTTGTCTTGCTACACAATGCAATTGTCTATACAGCAAGTGTTGGGAATTCTCGTGCAATGCTAGCTTCAATTGTAAGACATGAGAAAATCATTGATTCTACTTTGCAAGACGATCACATTAAATTGAAAAAAATGCATCATAGAAGGAAAAGCAGTTTTTTAAAAACCTTGCATACATTACAATTAACTAAAGACCAGATCCCAGAAGATCCTGAAGAGTTTAATCGACTAACTGAATCAGGTGCTAAAGTTAGAAGATTAATAGATGATAAAGGGAATAAAATCGGCCCTTATAGAGTTTGGGAAAGAGGCTGCAATTACCCAGGTCTAGCGATGTCTAGATCAATAGGTGATACTTTAGCAAAAGAAATTGGGGTTATATCTGACCCAATAATAACTGAGTATTCTTTGAATTTTAACCAAGACTTGTTTATTGTTTTGGCTACTGATGGTGTGTGGAACTCAATGGACAATGAAGATGTGAGTAATTTTGTTGAAGTCTGTAGAATGTATTCATCAAAAACTGCTAATATAGAACATTTAGGAGAAATTAATGTTGGTACAGCTTGTATAGCTCAATTACTATGTGAAGAAGCTCGTTTCCGCTGGTTAAGTATTGTTGAAGAGGATAATGTTCCAATAGATGATATTTCTTGTATTATAATTGAATTACCTAAATCAACAATAAACAAACAAGTTAGTTTAAAGAGAATAGCTACAAACAGAGCTAAAGCTATTGAGACTGTAAAAATGCCAGGCGATGAAAATCTTCCTGGAGTGTATGTGAAAGCTTCTAAGGATCCAAGGAGAAGCAGTATATGCTCTGTAGATATTGCAATACAAAAAGAGTAGTTGAAAGTAGTATTTATGTACAAACTATAAAAAAAAAGGAATTTTAGTAATCAGGGATTAAATAAAGGGATAATGCTACTAGGAAAGACTTAAAAGTTGGAGGAAGAATACCTTCGATGTAGTCTTTCGTTTTTTTCACTGACTCTAAGGAATTCCTATTAGTCTGGATTTCATCATAGCGAACTTCACAATGACAGTAGCCGAATTTGATAACTTTGCTGAGAAGGGAATCACAGCATATGCAGTAGCAATAAAATTCACTTGACATTTCACTTACAATGTCAAAAGGTCCCTAAGCTTAAAGATATTCTTTGCTTATAGGCAATACAGTCAGCATTCATACAATTGGCTTCTAAATTCAGTCCAATATTTTTTATCTTCCATCTTTGGACATCTTCACATGGATTATTCCCTACAAGGACAACAAGCCGACTTTTACCGGAGAGTCGATTTCTAATTGCTTGGACTCGATTTTGTCTTCGTTAATAGCTAAAACACTAGCGATCAGTATTATGAACCGGAACTTTTCCATTTAATTATGTAAACGGATATGCTTTAGAATATTTACTAGAAGGCTTATATAATATAATTTAGTTTTGATGGGGCTACATGCTCGTTTGAAGAATATAAATGAATAGAGGCATGAAGAGTAATTTGGAATGGAGCAAGGGATTGAAGACTGAAAAGATAGTGACCAAAACTTTTAATCTTGCTAAACTTTTTTATACAAAAATAATGCAACCTATGAAGATTTTATAAGAACCAGAAGGCAATGATTTTTTATAATCAATTATCATTTGTTTTTCATATAGTTATATAAAAAGGCAAAAATTGCTAAGCCATATTTTACTGAGCGTGAAGCTCTAATCATTCTATCGCTGTATAGGAAAAAATCTTTGAATATGATGAAGAGTTAGAAAGCCAAGTAAAAGTTTTTGAAAACTATAGAAAGCAACAATAAATATTTTAATGAGAGAATTTAATATTGAATTTATTGAATATGGGGGGGCTAAATGTAAAACTAAAAATAAATGTCTGACAATCAAAAAGAAAACTTAATATTGAATTTATTGAATATGGGGGGGCTAAATGTAAAACTAAAAATAAATGTCTGACAATCAAAAAGAAAACCTTATTAACCAGATTCAAGAAAGTATTGAACTAGAGTACGAAAAAACAGAAGTAGACCAGCTGAAAATAGATGATGCTATAGAAAAATCTGAGAAAATCAAGAAGCTTATAGGAATTGAATCTTTAGTATACCCTAAAGAAACTATCATTCAAGCATTCAAATCAGTTTCTTTTCCCTTAGATCATTCTGTCACTGAAAATCAACTATTTGAAATTGGTTCAAAAATATTAGAAACTTTCGGTATTCTTGTTCATGAATATCCTTATACATTTTCTGAATTTTTCATCAAAAGATGGATGAGCAATTTTGAGCAAAAAGACAATTTGCAAGAATTAATTGAAAAAATGCTTGAAATGATTGAAGCTGCTAGATTATCAAAAATAATCATCAAAGAGTATTTTATTTTTGTAGGAAAAACTTTAAATGATTTTTTGACAAAAGTGATATCAGTAGAAGAGAAAAATGAATTATTATCAAGTTATTCTAAATCTGCTTTAGAAATATGCAAATATTTGACTCAAAGCAATCAAGATTATATTTTAGAAACGCATTTCAGACTAGTATTTGAAGATAACTTTGCAATATCATTGGCATATGCATGTTTAAATGATTATAGTAAAGCACTTATAAATATTCCTACAGATTCAACTTTGAAGATTCATAATATCATCAACTATATAGTTAAACTTATTGATATAGATGAACTATTTATGATAAACAATGATCCTTCCATTAAAATTCTAATCAGGAACTGGCTTTTAAAGATTTAAATTGTATAAATAATATGCCTTGCACCTCTATGGTAAAGTCAATTAAAAAAAAACCTCCTACTTTAACTGACCCTGATGACTTTTGTTTATTTTTATCTGTTATTCATTCTACAACTATGAAGCAGGCAATTGATTTTTTTATTGATGATACATTAATCAAGGACAATCAACTAATTGGAACTAAAACTGATGGAAAACAAAAGTTTTATAAAGCACCCTTTAGTTCACGTGATGAAGGTTTGAAAATGATTTATAAAGGTTTCGAATGGGTAGTCTCAAGCGGCAAAACCTTTTATGCATATTTATTAAACTATACCCATGGTTTTTCTGATGATGGATACATATTTATTAATCTAGCTTATCTTTATAATGATGATTTTGCTCTCTCTTTACGTCTGTTGACTTTGATCCATGAGTCCTTCCATTTGTATAAAAGAATTGGAAAGAATGAAAATGTTAAAACTTATTCGCCAGTAAATTCAATTGTAATGCAGTTTGAAGAAAAGATAAATTCTGAAGACGGAGCTCGCTTTGAGAATATACTGATACCGAATAAAAGTGGAAGACTTTATTTTAGTGCAGCGGAATTCTTAAACAATTTTGATAATTGGGAAAAGCCAATTGAAGAATTCCATCAAGGATTTAAATTAGCTCAAGAAGAAGGCAGTAATAATCACGAGTCCTCAATGCCGTTCTCGACACAGCAATCTATGGATTGGCCAAAATGCTTCAGAAATCCTTTTTTTTATAGATAATCATAAATACAACTAGTATCTTTAATCATAAAAACTAATAATATCTTACAGTCCAAACTTTAATTGCATAATCTTAAATAAAATCATACCTTAAAACATAAAATCCTATCAAAATCCTTACACAAAACTTCCACCAAGATCAAAGCCAACCAAAACTTAATTTTTAAAAGGATTCCTAGCTAATCTCCTATACTTCTGATTTCCAGACGCTTTCCAACAGACAATCTCCGTTCTTCTCCATGCAACTTCAGCTTTCCACCTATTACTTCTCCCAAGCCCTAAAGGAAAAGGTGGGGTAATAAGCTTAGACTTATCTATTTTTTTTCAAAATATTAAAACACTGAATAACCAGTTTATGTATTTGATGAAAAAATCATTATACATAGTAGCATTCATAAACACCCTACGAATATCATGAACAAACTGCTCAATTTGCCCATTGTAAGAACCTTCCGTGCAATCTTTTCTTTACAGATTTAATATCCATAGGGTTTTTGACAATCTGAGGGTATATTTAACAAAATAGGATCTACAGGCTCTTCGAAAGGCCAAATAAGCTTAGGGTTTTGAAAAGCACATGAAGAAACCTTTTAGTATCTTCGACCTGAGGGTCTAAAGGTGGTGGCTCAGCTCTTTTTTTCTTGACAACCACATGAACTTCTTCAAACTCACTTTCCTCTTTTATGTCAAGTTCTAAGGACTTCTGGTAATTTAGACAAATACCAAACGAGCTTTTAGGTTTTGAGTGTGTTCTTGAAGTTTATTATATTTATATTTTAACATAAACAACTTTAAGTATTTTTGAACAACAATAATTTATACCCTCAACTATATTATATTTTTATGGCAAACTTTTACACCCAGCTGAAACTTTGCTACACAAACAAAACATTATGTGTGCACATCCCAGAAACAGAGGAAAAAATAAAATCAAAAGATTCAGCACTAAAAACTGCGAATTCTGTTGAAGAAAGTATATACATTCTTGCCCGAGACTACAGAATTTTTATAGAAAGCCATCAGTTTCCAATAACATTCGTGTTTATTTCAGAAGTCAACAACATCCTTGTAACAAAATGTTCTAAATCTATAAGAATCTGGACTTTACCAGAGTTTCAACAAATAGCATATTTAGAAGATCCTTATTTTATTAGAGCTATAGCGGTAGTAAATTCTCTTAGATATATAGTTTATTCACAACAATCATCAGGAAGGAGAGTTGTAAATATCTGGAATGTTAAAGAAAGAATATTAGAAACACCATTAGATATATATGCTACAGATATTGATTATATATCATTCAGTACTGATGAAAAAAAACTTTTTGTACTTTGTCCTAGCAAGGTTTTTCAGATATGGGAATTTAATACAAGAAATTTGTTATATCAATATAGAGGAAAAGATGATGTTGGATTGTTTACGATTTCTGTTGATGAAAAACTATGTGTTTTAGCAGGAAGAAACTCATTGAAAATCTATGAGTTGATGCATTTTTCAGAAATCAGTCAATTTGCAGGGTTCAATTCAACAGTAATTAAAGTTGAAATTACGAATAATTGTGCACAGATAATATCTTTAGATAAAGAAGGGAATTTAAGAATTTACGATGTACGTGAAAAAAAAGAAATTCTGAGTACTTATGATAAAAAACAGACTATAGTGAATTTTATATTAACTTCTGATTCAAAGAAAATATTATTTTGGGGGAAATTTGCGTTGATGTCTTTGATGGTTGGTAAAAATCCTTACCAAAACAAAATCCTCGAAACAAAAAATCAAATCGAAGCTGCGGCGATTTCAAAAAATGACAGGTTTTTTGTTTTTTCAAGTAGAGAATGTTATATATCTATAATAAATCTTATAAACTCAGAGATTATTTCAGTTATAACAGTTGGACAATCGCTAAGCACCTTATTAAAATTTGATAGGGTTAGCAATAAAATGATAACTTGCAGTGAAAATTCAGCTAAACTATGGGACTTTGGACATAAAACAGTCACAAACGAAATGGTAACTAATAATGGAAGCATTTATAGGGTTTGTATTGGAGAAAATTTAAAGTATTTAGTATCAACAAGTTATGATAAAAAAATTCAGTTGTGGAATTTGGATGAGTGCAGGCTTGAATATGAGATTAAAGACCTTGCAAAAAATGTTAAATTCATAGGAATTGAAGAAAAATCTAAAATACTAGTGTTTTGCACTGAAGAGAATAAAATTTATATATGGAATATTGCCCGTAAACAGGTCATTAGTGAGATTTTTGGACAAAGTTTAGTGAATTTCTCATTTTCTCACGACTATGAATGCTTGTTTTTTGTTAGTGAAAATTCTCTTGGGGTTTTTAATATTCAGCATAAAAAAGTAGATTTGCTAATTAATACGAAGTCTCCTATGCTAGAAAGTGCGAGAATTAGTTCGATAGTGTTTAGAAAAAATATTGTTGTAGCATGTGCTGATTGTATTAAATGCTATGTTTTCTTGAAATTGCATTAATAATATTAGATAAAGTAAGGATAAATAATATAGTTTACTTAGGAAGACTTTATAAAATTATAAGTTGAATTTTTGGGAATAGTTTTTTATGTTATTTATTCAAAATAAGGTAATGAATTTAGTTAAGCTATCTTAAATGTATTCTTTTTTTAAATAAGCAGAGCAACCGAAACTTATTTGTAAACTTACTAAATGGTAATGAATCTACATCTTGTTCTAATTGCAAATTTTCTTTATATTTGTATGTAAGTGCATCTATTTTGATTGTGTAGTATATTCTATTTCTACACATGAATAATGAATATTCTTCCCTTCTTATGAGTTGCATCAATGTAACTCGTTTATTAAACCGAATGATCATTATTGATTTATTATTAACAAAATCAATAACTTTAATACGATTATTATCTAAAGCACAAATGTAGAAGTTGTTAATCAAGAAACCTTGTAAATTTTTATCATTTACATAATTATCTGAAATTTCATATAAATTCTTATTCAGTTTGTCCCAAAAATGAGTATTACCAGAAGTATATATCACTCCTAAATATCTTTGATTAGGATCTTCTAATATTTTAGATACAGTATATGCTGTTGATAATATTTTGTATATAATAGAAAAGGTTTTAAGACTCCATATAAGGAGAAAGTTATCAGAAGATGATGTGAAAAGATGCTGATCAAAGTTAAAAAATTTGCATGTTTTTATTGGAAAGGAATGCCCAACAAAAGTTGTAATAATTTCATGTGTCACTAAATTCCATATTTCTACAGAAAAATCACAAGTTCCAGATGCTAACATCATTTCATTTTCAGATAAATCAAGACAAGTTATAGCCAAGCAATTCCCCCTTAAGTTAAAAACAGAATTTCCACTTTCAATATTCCATCCCCACAATTTTCTATCACAACTTCCACAATACAATTCTTTATTCTTTTTTCCAATAACAACATCATTAATAATACCTTGGTGTCCTGTTAATGTGAATTTTTTAATTAACTGCTCAAAGTCCCATACAATAATAGTAAGATCATATGAGCTTGATATAAGATAATTATTATCATCACTTGCATTTAAAATGCTTATTATATCATTATGCCCCTCAGCAAAATTCATATCTTTCTTATGTGATTTTAGACTAACTTTGTATATTCTGCATATATTTAATGCACAAAACATGAAATTTTCATCACTACTTAGAATTGCGCAAGTAAAAAATGCCGATTTTTTACTTTTAAATTCACAAAGTATCTCATTATTTTGATTCATATCTCTATTTGGATTTTCAATTGCAAAAGACATCTCACTTTTTTCTTTCAAGTCTCTTATGATTACAGAAGAAGGACGCTTTGCTGAATTATCAATTAATACTATTTTTCTAGCAGTTTTTGATATAAAAACTGTTTCCAAATGATAATTTTCTTTTGAATATCTTGGAAAATATCCAGAATTTGATATGCCAATTGATTCTAGTGATTCATCGTGTATTTCTAATATATTTCCTTCAGCAGTCTTAGAAGAAATAATGCGTAGTGAATTCTGATCATTACAAAGAATAATTGAGTTTTCTAATACTTTTGCCTTGTGCATATCTAAAGGGGCTGGTACTAGAATGATACCATAAGAGTTTAAAACTTTAAGTTTGCTGTTAATTGATAATTCTGCTCCATATGAACCTTGCAGACCTATTAAAAGGACTAGATCTTTGTCTTCTTTAGTGTTAAATGGTTTGGCCCATACATTCTCATTTTGAAAAGAATAATAAAGCATAAATTATATTCAAAATTAGCATAAGTCCATTTTATTTATACTATAAATCTACTTTGATTTCTTTATTTACAAGAAACATAATCTTTACTATATTATTTTGAATAAAACATATTTTTATTATCAGAACCATATTTAATAAGCATGCATTTCTTCATAATAATTAGCTAATAAATTATTTAAACTAGAATCACAGTTAAATATTTTAAAGATTTTTTTCATTGAATATCTCCTATATTGATTTATTTCTAATAAAAAAAAGCTATATCAATACTTATTCTTACATATTATATCTAGAATTCTATTTACGCATATAAAAATGACACGTAAGCTATTTTTTATTTGTGCAATTTTAGCTTTAGTTTATGGAGTATTCGAAAGCGATCCAAACATCCAAGAAATGCCTCTTACAGAACAGCGTAAACTACTTGAGAACCCAGATTATATGCATATATCAATCATCTACGATAGTTCGAATTCTAGATCATGGGAACTCTCAAGAGTCATGAGAGATGTAACAGATAAGCTCTCGAATTATGTCAAATTCTTATCTTTTGACTGCCAATCTGATATGGATTTATGTGAAGAAGATAAATTAGATAGTCTCCCAGCAATAAACATTTACATTCCTGAAGGTATACTAAATCCTGACACTGGAAAGCCAATTGTAATAGAAAAAGGGTATGCTGGAGAAATGTCAGGGAAAGACATCGGAGACTTCCTTGCTGAAAATATACCATTTTTAGNTACTAAATCCTGACACTGGAAAGCCAATTGTAATAGAAAAAGGATATGCTGGAGAAATGTCAGGGAAAGACATCGGAGACTTCCTTGCTGAAAATATACCATTTTTAGGTAAAATTATAGAAGGAGATGAACTTGATAGTTTTCTTGCATTAAATTCGANGGTAAAATTATAGAAGGAGATGAACTTGATAGTTTTCTTGCATTAAATTCGAATAAAGCAATATTGTTCACAGATAAGGAAAAAGTTCCAGTAAAATTTAGAGGACTCTCTTCTAAATTCAGAGGCACTTTAGAATTTGCAATGGTCCCTAGTACAAATGAAAAAATAGTCGAAAAATATGAAGTCACAGAATATCCAACATTGATCGTAGTGTCAGGAGAAGAAAATATAACATACAAAGGGAAACATGAGTTCCAAGATATCACACTATTCTTAAAAAAATACGCACGAGATGAAAAAATGCCTTTGAAAATTGAGGAAAACTCTAGACCCAAGCCAGAAATAAAAATTGGGAACTCTCCAAGAGATGATGACCCAGTAAAAGAAATGGAACCAGAAGAATTTCAAGAGAAAATAGGAACCATTGAAGGAATTGTTATAGTTATGTTCTATAGAGAAAAAACATCTAATGAATGGAATGAAATAACTGAAGATTATAAAGGTGCTGCAAAATATATAACTGTTAAGTGCAAGACTAAAAAAGATATAGAGATTTGTCGTAGCTATGGTGTTAAGAAATTCCCTAATATCCGTTTATTCCCTGTAAAGAAAGATAGGAAGAGTTTTGATGTAGTTTATGATGGTCCTAAGGAATTTGAAGATTTCTTATTAAAAGAAATAAAAACTGAAGTAAAAAAATACAGTGAAGCTGAGTCGAGCTTAATTTTAAGTATGCCAAATAATGAAAAAAAAGCTTACTTGATTTATGTTGGACAAGATGAAGTTCCATTTTCTATGAAAGTTATGTCAAGTTTAAGAGGGTTTAAGGATATTGTCAGATTTGCCTATTTAGAAGCATCAGAGGTAGAAGCACGTAAATACTTAAAGCTTGAAAAATATCCTGCTATTATCGGGACTTTTCAATCAGAAGAAGTAGGAATAAATTTTGTTGAGTATAAAGAAGAAATTAACAAGTGCAATAGTTTATTCAGATTTATAGACAATTCTATTGTCCCAGGGTATTTTGGTCAAAAACCTCATATTCCAGATGATGACCTTGAAGAAATTTCTGAAATACTAGATATGACTGACTTTAACTCAATTTGTAAGAAAAAGAATAATTATTGTGCTATTGCGTTTCTTGATCCACAAAGCAGCTCTTTTACTGAAAATTTGAATATGATAAGATATCTTAAGACTATTTATAGCATTAGAAGGTTTTCGATATCTTTTGTTTGGATTGATGGGATTTGTCAACATGAATTTAGAGATGCTTTAGGGATTGATGAGAGTAAGATTCCAGGACTTGTGGTTTATGATAAAAATACAGGGGGAACTATAGTTAGTGATAAAACCTTTGATAAAAATCAAATAGCATATTGGATTGAGAATATACTTAGAGGAAAAAATAGTTCTTTTACAGAAAAAAGTATTGAAGTTGCAAAAAGACAGTGCCCAGCTTATAGAAAAAGTTTGGAGACAGGAGAACCATATGAAGATGTTGATGTGAAGAAAACAAAGAAAAAGAAGAGAATACATAAGCAAATGGAAGAGGACTTGTGAGAAAGTAATAGTTAAGTTTTAAGCTAGTTTGAATTTAATTTTTAGTAGGTTTTTAATAAAAATCAAAACAGTTAGATAGAAAAGATTATTGAAAAATGTATAATCGATTTAAAAATACTTATTTTCTAAAATCCAAACAATATTTAGGAAATTGTGCATTTTATTCATCAGGTATCGAAAATTTAGAGAATAGATACTTGATGGCGAATTATTCAAGATTTCACAGCAACTTATAATTTTTTAAAGGATTGAACCAGTTTTATAATTCAAAAAGTTGTTGATAAATTTTCACTATAAAAAAATCTTATCAAATTTCAGACATAAAGCTATTAAACTTTAAGAAAACTAGCAAATATAAAATTCATCAGCAGAAAGTTTTCATCACCTATAAAATAATTGATATAAAATCCAAAAATACTTTTAAATAATTACCCATACCTCTTTTATTATTTAAAAGCAAATCCAATGAAAAACAAAGAAAATTACCGATTTCAGACAAAAGTGCCAACTTGTTAAAATACTTATCTATACGAAACATATAAATTTCCACTAAAAATAATAAAATATGGATGTCCCATTAGCTAAATTCTTGACATGGCCACCTTTTTACACTTTACAGCCTAATTTAGACACACAAAACCAGCAGCTTGCCTTATGGTCCCAAGTTATACTTGACTATGCTAAAAACAATAAAATCTACATCGCAACCATGGAATCCTTTGATGGCATCACAAGAAACAACGAGCTCAACAGATTTTTAAGTGAAGAGTTAAAAGACATTCTATTTAAGTACATGAAAAAACAGAAATTCATCATTGCAGAAGGTCTAAGCATGCTTGTTTTTTGGCAGAAACCAGAAACCTGGGCTGAAATGATCTATAGATGGGCATCAAACTCAGGTAGAATAGGTACAGTTGAAACTGTTGAAGGACTAGTCAGTGGTGACGAGACTACATCAGAAGAGTTTTATGGTATGCCAGTCAATTATGCTATTGAAGTGCTAAAAACTTTGCAAAAATCAAAAAAGGCTGAAATGTTTGCTGTTGGGGACAGTTATGCTGTGAAGTTTTTTTAGGTCTAAAGACTAGGAATAAATTATTCGGATTATGGCGAATTATTAGTAAAACTTCATCATAAAAATTTTTTATAGGAATTATTAACAGACATTAATTCATTAATATATATGAAAAGAGCATCGAAGTCAGATAATTTCTTGAAACAGAAAATATCATTCCCACTCATTCATACCCAAAGATTAACTGATGCAATGGTTATCAGATCCTTTCAAAGCACTTCAAGTCCTAAAATAATTCTACCTTTGATATCCCCAAAACCTATTAAACTATTCTCACAAGCTCGAAATATAAATAAACAAAGAATCTCAAAGCAAAGCAAGCAAGAAATACAGTTTGAAGATTCAATCACAATAAAATCTTCAACAAGGTCATCTTCAAATATCCCTAGTATCAAATCTTCTTTGCAAATACCAATAAGTAATGATGAAGAAATCCAACTTGAAAAATCTAGTTATTTTAAAAGCTTGACTAAAAAGCAGATGACTATTCGTGAAGAGCCTGTGTCTAATCCAATTGACAAAAACGGCGATAAAGACTTTTCAGATGAAAGCTATGAAATCGAAAATGATGTTTTTAACACATTACCATCAATATCATCAATCGATATTAGAAAATTCAATTCCCCATCTGCTAGAAAAGATTCAACTAAAAAGTCAACCGTTGGGAGCCTTATTTCTGAACAAAGTTTGAAATACATGCAAAGTAGTAAATTTAGCACTTTAAAAAGAGAGACTACAATTAACAATATTCTTGAAGAAATGAATAACACACCAAGTGTTTCTGTATTTCACGAACTCAAATTTAAACTTGTGACTAAAGATAGCCTTCTAGAAACTATTAATGGGACGATTATGAGATGGAAAGTTGTGGAGCAAATCGGATCAGGGACTTTTGGTCAGGTTTTTAAAGCGATTAATATTGAGTCAGGGAAAATTTTTGCAATCAAACGGCTGTTTTATAACCCAGCAAGTCAGCCACAGGTGAATTTTATAGACAATATCCTGCAAGAAATAAAGGTTTTGCAGAAATTATGGCATGGACATATAGTTAAATACCTTGGAAGTGAGAAAATTAATGACAATTATTGTATGTATATAGAATATCTTCCTGGTGGAACTATATCTAAATTATTATATAAGGTAGGTGCTTTACCAGAAATTACTGTAAAGGCATATACAAGACAAATTTTAAAAGGGCTTAAATATTTGCATTCAAATGGTGTAATACATAGAGACCTAAAAAGTGATAATATTCTATTAGACTCTAATGGAAAACTAAAAATATGCGACTTTGGGTGTTCTAAAAGATATGAAAATGAGGTTAATGAATCAGGATTTAATAATTCTGTTAAAGGCAGTTTACCGTGGATGGCTCCTGAGGTTATGAAACAGTCAGGATATGGTAGAAAAGCTGATATTTGGAGTTTAGGATGTGTGGTTATTGAAATGTTAAGTGGAAAACCTCCATGGAATGGGATAGAAAATCAAGTAATGCTGATGATGAATGTAATTGTGTATGGGGCTTTGCCTGAAATTCCTCAGAAGATTTCAGAGTGTGCGAAAGATTTTATATTGAAGTGCTTAAACAGAGATCCTCTCAAAAGACCTACTGCTGATGAAATATTGGCTCATCCTTTTGTTTGTAAGGGAATATAAATTAGTTCTATTTATAATTATGGTATGATATTTAGGTAATTTCGTATTTATGATGTCTAAATAGGATATCAATATAAAGGGCAATTGTATATTTTGAACTCAAAAAAATCTGTATCNGAATTTAATAATAAATATATTATGCTTCTTTTAAAAAACCCCTGCAATTATTTTCAGTCATTACTATTCCCTAGATTTTCATAATTCAAACTTAAAAACATGGCCTTTGGTTCCAACCCGAGGTATCTGAGAATCTTTCAATACATTTTATATTCAATTTTGCCATTTCTACTATTTTCATTATTTTATTTATAAAGCAGTTGAGTATTAGATTTTTTAAAAAAGCAGGCATAGGGGTAGATAGCAAGAAAAGCTAATAAAAAGATTATAGACTATTTATCATAGCAATATTTATATTAAATTATTATATTTTATACCTAGTTTTATGCTAGTGCCTTGCTTTTTACTACAGTTAAATTTTTGCACGGCATTTACAAAATAATCAAAAAACCAATTTTCCATTTACTCATCTCTGGAAACTGTCTCCTCGTTCTCTTTATTAAGTTCATCTAATGCTCTTTCATATATAAAATCATTAGCTCTTGAATATTTGAAAATGCCATCACTGAAATTAGAAATTTTATTGCAATTTGATTGTGAGAAAAGCTTTTCTCTATAAAATCTAAACTTCTCTTTTGTAGTAGGGTTATTATTTTCAAAATCTTTCTTGAACATTAGGGCATGCTGATACTGAAAATTCTTACCTGATCTTTCAAATCTTTTTACTATAAGTTAGGCACTCATCTTTAAAAAATATATTTTTGTTTTATAGCCCTAACACATCTTTTATACTTTTTCTTAGGCATTTAAACTCTTTTAATTTTTTTATCTATCTTCCTTTATTCATCCTTTTAGTTATTTTAGTTGTTTATTCATCCTTTTAGTTATTTTTGTTGTTTATGAATTCTCTTTATGTCTAGGCTTTTCGATATTTTATAAGAATTTTCCTGATAGTTTTTTTTTTGATTTTCATATGTCTTTCTGTATTAAATGCAATCTACAATGTAAAAAGTGAACTTGTGTTAGGGTGAATTTACATTATCGTTTGAGATGCTCTGCCGATTTTTTTTGAATTTCTTCTAAGTTTTTCAGCAAAATTTTTTCTTTAGGTATTGATTTGGGGTAGAAAATAAAGAAAGTAAACAGTTTGTGCTTAAGGTTTTGGAGACACGTTTAAATAATCAATGCTATTTTTTGTTTATTTCATTTATGATAGGTACTTATTTTACATTATATAGTTTAGACTAATGCAATTCTAGTTTTATTAAGTGGTTAGATTAGGAAACTATTTCTTATAGTATTAAATGAAGTTATTCAACCTAAACATATCCGTTAAATTTATATCAAAGCTTTAGCACTATAAATATATGTATATAGTAATCCATAACTAAAAAATAATTTGAATAAATTCAATATTCAATGACACTAAAATAAATTCCTATTATTTCCAACTTTTTAATCCTAATCCGCCACAAAAGAAATAAAATTAGCTTATAATCCATAAACTTACTATTATCCCAACACATATTTTTATAATCATAATTAAAACTATAAA
Source organism: Stentor coeruleus (assembly GCA_001970955.1). Taxonomy (NCBI): domain Eukaryota; phylum Ciliophora; class Heterotrichea; order Heterotrichida; family Stentoridae; genus Stentor; species Stentor coeruleus. The sequence goes on along the minus strand of MPUH01000349.1, from coordinate 14,642 downwards.
CACAATAAATCAACTCTCTGCTACGCTTCAAATATTAAAAAATCAAAAAAAAAATTACTTTAAAATATCATCAAAAAGAAAATAAAAAGCAGGACAAATCCTAATCTAAACTTAAACTCTTAAAAAAAATTTCAAATCAAGCACTTAAAATTAAATAAAATACCAACTAAGTTACTAAATATGCTAAAAATCCCCAAAATTTTTAAAAACAAAAGCCCCATAGTTGTTAGCATTTTTAACGTTTATATAATTTTAAATGTCAAGTAAGTGTCAGAGCGTTAATTACGTCCCAGAACTATTTGAGGACCTAGCAAAGTGTTTAAGAGAAGCAAACAGGCTCCCATCTCAACAGGATTTCCTGTACTTTAAAGGCTTTGAAGAATTTTCAGGGGTAGTAGAGCATGAAGAAAATCGAGTAATTGGGTATCTTGATAAGCTTTCAAGAATCTTCGAAATGCCTTTAAATTCATATCCCAACATTTATAAAGCTGCGAAAAAGTGCTTAGATAAAGTTAAAGATGACTTAGAACAACTACAATCGCCATTAGGTTTACGAGAGTCATTAACATATACTCTTAATAAACCACAAAATACATTCAAAAACCTCAGTGATAATAGTTATTCTCAATACATTCCCCCTATTCTCTATAAATATCACGCTAAAACAGACATGCCTCCAGGAATTCTTAAAGCCCAACAACTAAGAATGCTAGAAGCTCGTGGTGATAAAATAGACCATTATGAAGAAATAACCCATCCATATGAATGTGAAATTGAAAGTTTATGCTTCCAAGACTTTCAATTTACCCCACAACAGTCTTATTTTACTGTTTTAGAATCCACACCCTTTGAGCTAGTTTCTACCGAGGAAGCTTTCTATAAAATGATTCAAGAACTCAGACAATCTTCAGAAATTGCTGTTGACTTAGAAAATCATAGCACAAGAAGTTATCTAGGTATATGTTGCCTTATACAAATTTCTACAAGAAGTAAAGATTATATTATAGACCCTTTTGCTGTACAAGGTCAAATGCCAGTACTTGGTGTTATATTAGCTGATCCTAATATCGTTAAAGTTTTCCATGGAAGTGATATGGATGTTGAATGGCTTCAAAGAGATTTTGGATTATATATAGTTAATATGTTTGATACTGGTCTTGCAGCTAAAGAACTTAGATACCCATCTTTTGGTTTAGCATTCTTACTTAAAAGTTTTTGTGATATTGATACTGATAAAAGATATCAACTTGCAGACTGGAGATTAAGACCTTTGACTAATGATATGATAAAATATGCTAGAACTGATACACATTATCTATTATATATATATGATAGACTTAGAGAAGAGCTTATTCATAAAAGTATGAGTATGTTTCAACCTCCACATACATCAATAAGCCAAGTACTTGAGTTATCAAGAAGATTATGTTTGAAAATATATGAAAAGCCATTAATACCAAAAGATCTAAACAATAGTGATTATTATAAACTTTGTAAAACTAGAGATTTTATTGCTAGGCTTGAAGATGAGAACCCAGAATTTGTATTCCCACAAACTGTGTTATTAGCTATTGCCAGTGAAAGACCTAATACTATGAATGATTTGTTGAGTATTTGCGATTCGAAATATTTGATAAAATATGGACAATATTTATTGAAAAAAATCAGTAGGGAACAACCAAAGACAAGCTTTTCTAGTAACTTTTTTACTGATGCTGGATGGGAAGAAAAAGCGAATTTACTTTATGAAGATGAATATGAGAAAATGATTAAAACTGATATTGGGCTTGATAAAGTTTTAAGTGATGTTTCAGCTATGATGAATGCACAAAGCCCTGGGATTGTTGAAAACTGTGTAGATGTGAAGACACATAATTTGGATGAACTCTTGGAAAATTGCAAAATAGATGAAAATTCTGTTCCGCAAAGCCTTGAAGGAATATTTGAACTTTCTAATAATAGTAGGAAAAAAAATAAAACCAAAGCTAAAAATCCAGTGGAAACACCTACGGGACCTGAAAAAATCCCAAACATCAATATTTACAAGATATTCAAAGAAGTTGGTTGGGAGTAGGATTTATTTAAGCTATATTTTATTAAGATATATGTTTTGATTTGAAGATACTATTGATGAGTTTTTATTAAAAGGTATAATATAGATTAATATTGGGTATAATCAGTTTTTTTATTTTAATAAGTCAGACTTTAATTTAATAAGATTACCTATAAACTTAAAAAAAAAAACTTTTTAAGATTATGAACCATATTTTAAACCCTTAAAATCCAAAAGTAAGCTCCATTTAATTACCTAAGTTAAACTAGCATCTTTTTACCTTATAAGCTTGTAGGAGCACCTGTGAAAAAAGTTTTAGCTGCTTCAGATAAAAGATTTCTTTGGCTGTTAGATGTAACAGGTGGTGTAGCTCCATAAAATTTCGAACTATTATTTTTGAATACTTGTTCAGTTGGATTAATAGGAGGCTTACCTGGTTTCCCAATTTCAGCTCTAGAAAGATTGAATTTATAAGGTCCATTTCCTGGTTCATAAAAATCAGCTTTCGCTTTATCAAACTTACTTGCAGAATCTTGAGGTGTTTTCGCCCCATAAAACCTTGCAGCATTAAATTTGTATTCTGAATTTCCTTCATCATTACTTCCATTAGATTGCGGTCTCGACTGTGAAACTAAAAAAAAATTATTCGCATTTTTCTGATAATCAAGAGATTCTGGGTCAATAAACTGAGATTTAGGTTTGGATTTATTAATAGACCCAGGGGCATTAAGTGTTTGAAAATAATTGATTCCTACAGGATTGCCTTTGGGGTTTTCATAGAACTTCTGAGCATTTTTTTGAAAGTCTTTTTCTAAAGTTTTATCTGTAGGCGAGGCTGGGTCATAAAACTTATTAGCGTTTCTATGGAAATCTGATTGTCTAGATGAAGTATGTGATCTAGGTGGAGATTTTGTCTCTGATACAGCTGGAGTTACACCCCAGAATCTAGCAGCGCTCTTAACATATTTAGGTTCTTGAATATCTTTTTCTTCAATTTTATTATGTACTTTAGGAGGAGTATCTTCAGTTTTCCACATATAATTAGGATCTAAAGGATTAGTTTGTCTTACAGTCGTAATCCCTTTTTTTAATGATCCAGATTGAGCTCCTTCTATATCAGCTGTTGTGGCTAATTTTTTCTCATAATTCCTTTCCTTTTTCCCTACTGCTCCAAGGCCAACTGTTCCTGTAGTAGACCCTTCAATATCTTGATTATCTAAATGCCGTTTATGAGGAGGATTTATAGTATTCACAGATGCTTTAGGTTTACTACCATCAACATAACCTATTGATATTAGTTTTCCATCTTCATCACGAGATAAGTATTCGGGCATAAGAGGGTTTGTATTACGATTATAAGTGTGTGACTCACCTTTGTTTATGTCTCTAGGGTCCATGAAATCAGGTTTTTTTATGTTTTTCTCTGGTCGAGGATGTGCCCCATCAATATCATTTAGTGACATAGTATTTCTTGTTGCCCATTTGCTGTACATGTTTGGTCTAGTACCTTCAATATCAGAGACTCCTATTTGATCTCTTATGAACTTTGGAGGTGTTACTGGCTTAACTTCAAAGTGAGACAATTGGTATTTGGGGTCTAAGGGGTTTGTACCAATTCTTTTTGTTTGGAAACCTGTTTTTGTTGGATAAGCTTTATCAATATCACGTGCATTAAGGTTGTACTCAGGTCTGTTTAAAGGATGATGAAGATGACTTGGTTGAGCTTTTTCTATAAGATCAGTTGTATTTGAGTATGAAGGCTTGTTGAAATATTCATAACCTTTTAAACTTGGACTTGCTCCTTGGATGTCAGCAGTTTCTAAATATGAACACCCTGGCTTCATAAAAAGTTTGCTCTTGGGTTTAGCATCTTTTTCTGTTATTGTTGATAGGTACATCATGTCCTCTAATTTTCACTTACTTCTTTTAGGGAAAGGATAATCATTAGTCCACATTTTATAATTATTTTTTATCTGTTGTTTGTTTATGGGTGATTGTTTAGAAAATTATTTAGTTTCTTAAATAAACATAAGGGTTTAATGCGAACTNGTTTCTTAAATAAACATAAGGGTTTAATGCGAACTTTTATCTATTGTTTAGGTTATGAAATATTCTCTAGATCAACTTTACTTGAATAGAATTTTTTTCGATATATTGAGAATTTTGTTATAAAACTATTGATTTTTTTGTAGGGTTACTTAGCTTAAATATGATATTTTATGAGCATGCTAATTTTATTTATGATTTTCATTTTAAAATTATTATAATTAGATGTTATCTGAGCAAAATAATCTAAATTTTTTTAAGGCTTAACGGTAAAGATGATGAGCATATATGGGAAAGATCAACAAAATGCATGAAGAATGTGTTAATGATGTGTTTTGGAATGAGTCAAAATTAATAATTTCCAAGAAATAATAAAAAAACTTAAAGCTTTATGTCAGATATATGTAAATGATAATTTGAATAAAGGCTTGAGAATAAGTATATTATATAGATAAATGGAAAATGTATGGATGAAATTGTGGAAAGTTTTCTGAATTATGATATTGTGCCTTTTTATTACAGTAAATGAAGACTTAGGCTCTAGCTGTTCAAGATTTTATTAGGATTTTGGCCGAGATTATTACAATATTAAACCCTAATAATTTAATTGGTTTAATAAAGAATTATTTATAAATCAAAATAAAGATTCGTTAATCATGAAAAACTAATATGAAAAAATCTGTTGTTTTTTGTCTTTTGGAAATTCAAGTATTTATAAAAAATGAATTTATGGTTTACCTCAAAGAACTCAGCCTATATCATTAGAAACTTGTCGCTATATATACAAATAAAAAGAAACTTAATATGAAAATATTTTTTTAGGTTTTCTAAATTCTTAATATCTTCAACTTTAAAACTCTTCAACAATTATCTTAATAGGATATAAACCATAACATAAAAGTATTTATTTATCAAAACATCTCTATTAATTATAAATAACATCTAAACATCAAACCAAAAATTTATAATATCATCCACCAAAACTCTTGGCATTTTCCAAAACATTATTTTACACTTAACCTTTCTTTATTTCTAAAATCCAACCGTTAAATCAAATTAGCTATTTATAGATTTTATTAATTTTAGGATTTCATTAATTTTTCCTAAAGTCTTTAATCCATTCACCACATTGCTATCATTCAAAAGGTCAAATATTTCTGAAAAACTAGGGTCCGTTTGCATTTCTCTATCAATAGAATTAACAACAAGCCTTCCTCCTTCACCAAAAGTTGGTTGTACCTCTTCAGAAAAGCTCACATCAGATATTAAATCCTGATCACTACTACTAGACAAAGAAAAAAAATCCCTATTTGAATAACTATTTTCTCTCAATACTTTTTTCGGGGCAAAATTTTCTATTCCTTTCTTATTTATCATCAATTCCGTGTTTAATATCGAAAATGTTTCAATACGATTAACAGGCTCTTCTGGAGTTACTTCCAAACTTTTCTCAGGAGGTGTAATAATTTGTATTGTCTGTAAAGGTGAAACATAACTTTGTTCTGGGAAAGTTTCTTGTAAACTTTCTTCATTTCTTATAGGGGTAAATTCTCCAATAAAAGATGAATCATCAGCTTGGGTTGACTGTTCTTTATAAAAACTTGAAGACTCTCCTTCAAACATTTTGCTTTGGATTGTGTCAAAAAGTGATATACGTTTACAGTAATGCGGGATTTCGGAACTTGATATTTTTCTTTTTTTTGCGGTTAGGATAGGGGTGTAGACTTTTGATTTGGTCTTTTGGGTGTCTGGAGTTACACAGGATGAAATTTGTGTAGGTTTCATAGGAGACCCGCAATTGATGCTTGATTTTTGGGTTTTTCCAATATTTTGTGAGAGGTTTCTGAATTTGTTTCCTAATAGGCTTTTGTTAAGTTTTTGTTCGTAGTTTTTTGAAATTGTGCAAGATGTGCTTGCTTTTCTAGTGACTTTCTTGCTGATTTTTGAAATTTCTAAACATTTAATAGGGACATTACGATTGAAAAGGCCTAATTCATTTGAAGGCCTTTCTTCGGAATGAAGTTTTAGAGAAAAAGTATTTTCTTTGTTTGAATCAGTGCGTTTTTTTATTGGACTTGGGGTAAAAACTACTTCTTCATTGTTTTGAGGCTCTTTTTTTTTAGGACTGCATGGCGGCTTTCTCATATGAGCAGGGTTATTTAAAATATTTTTCATTCCCTGGATTTTCCCACAAGGAGTTAGGCTTATTATCCCAAAATTTGGCGTTCCAACATTTGCCGCTGTTTCCATGATATGTTTATATTTTCATAATTGATTTATTTTTTTTCCTTAAACAATTCTTATACGAAAATATTTTATTTAATGTATTGTATGTAGTATCTTCTATAAAATAAACTTAAAACTAAGCGAAAAAAAAGGAAATCTTAGAATTGAAAATATAAAAATCGCTAGCATGAAAAATACTTAAAATATGAACTATTGGCGAAATTTCAAGCAGCTTATCTTTATATTTGTGTATTTAGATAATTTATATAAAATGGGTTAAAATGAAGAAGTAGGAATCAGATGATTTGAAAAATATAATATGGGATTTGTAGAAAAGATAAACTTATAATTATATAGGAAAAGCTGAATATTAAATATTGTCTACTTTATGCTGATTATTGCAGAGGAAATAAAGAAGATGAATTTTAATTATTATGGTTAACTTTATAAGATTGATAAGTCTGGAGAAAGGCACTTTTTTAAATATGAACAGGATAAGGTTGCTTATAAGATATTTGGAAACAGATTTTTACTTAAATCTTTTTGAGGTTAAATTGTATATTATTAAATATTTCCTATTGCTAATAATAACTTTAAGAATTTTAGATAAAAAAATAATTAAAAGCTGGAAATTGAATTACTTTACTCATCTTTTAAAGCTATGGCAACCTCATTATTTTCCAACAAATCTCTTTATTAAAAATCATAAGGAAAAATCGTACTGAATATTTGTGTTCATAACAAGTTTACCTAATTTTATCTGTGATTTATACAATAATTTTTATCCTTCAAAATCTTATAAAAAAATCTCAAATTGTCATAAAATCCCAAAAAAAATATGCTATCTAAGCTTAATTACACCCTAAAACCCAATAAACATAATATACAATATAACATAAAAAATCCCATTATAAATAATTGTCTTAATATATCCTTTTACTTACTCTTTTTCCACTTATCAGCTCCTCTAACACCAACAATATAATTAAGCCTAGTCTCTAATCCATGATTTTCCTCAGTATGTTGTTCTCCTGGAGCCATATACATCCTATTTAATGTCCAATCCATATCAGTCCACTTACTTTGCATAGTCTGTGTTCCAAGCTCTTTAGGTAAATACACCTGAGTTTCTCCATCTCTCTTAAAGTTGCTCAAATCAGTCTGAGCACTTGTCGTCTGTTTCTTCCTAATATCAGCCATCTGTAAAGCTTTTCTCCTTAATTCCCATTCATTCCAATGATAATTAGTATCAATATTACTTTCAACAAAATGTAAAGGAGTTTCAGCAGACTGATCTAACATCAAAGGAGCTGTAACAGAAAACAATGGAGTTCCATCTTTACCTTGTAAAAGATGAGTCAAAGAGCAATTAGGGAAATCTTCTGTCATACGTAAAAGGTGAATAATTTCTGGTTTGTTTCTGGCAACGTTAATACATTCATCTAAGAAAAAGCTTGGGTTTTCCATAAACTCTCTTAATGCAGTAGGACTAGAAAAAACAAAATATCTTTCCCTATATTTAACAACACCTAATGTAGGCTTGCCAGGAACAAGAAGTCCATCTTTTCTTACAAGGCTCCATATACAAAAGCCTTGATAATCTAAAGGTAAATGCATGAAATCTGGAGTTGTTTCACTAGTTAGCCTTTGAACTCNTACAAGAAGTCCATCTTTTCTTACAAGGCTCCATATACAAAAACCTTGATAATCTAAAGGTAAATGCATGAAATCTGGAGTTGTTTCACTAGTTAGCCTTTGAACTCCTTTAGATCCAGTGATATCTTCATCAATCCTCTNCCTTTAGATCCAGTGATATCTTCATCAATCCTCTCAGGTGTAGCTGGGGATTTTTTTTTAATCTCAACAACAAGTTCTTTAGGTAATGTTATCGGTACCCTAGTTTTATGTTCTATAAGTATATTAAAAAGTTCTTTTCTTAAAATACTTTTATTTTTTTCATCATTCATTTGATTGTATACCTGACACAAAGTGTCGAATTTTGGGTAGACTTGGTCTTTAGGAATTGATGTTTTATTCCCAATAAGCTCTTTAAGTTCAACTAGTTCTCTTATATACCTCGAATGTAAAGACTCTATAGCAATTTCTGCACTTTGAGCTTCTTCTTGTATTGCTATTAAATAAGTCAGATACTGTCTTCTATGAGTTAACTGTTCTTTCCAGTCTTTATATTCTTTATTTGCACTTTTTAAAACTAATATCATATCCTCACATACTTCTAAAGTACCTAAAACCTCTCTATTAACTTGATTTATCAATTCACGTGAAGGATGTGACACTAATTGTTCAAAAGACTCTAATCCAACTCCTCCTTTTCCAGTTTCCTTATTATAAAGCCTTATCCCCACAACTATATTCGAAAGTTCCATCAACTGACTCACTTTTTCTGGAGTGGACATAGCCACAAAAGGACGTAAGCCTGGTCTTGGTAAAACACTTTCTAAAGCAGCAGCCACTTCACGTTCCATAGTATTTAAAATCCCAGCAGGGATATTTGGATTAATCACAGCATTTGTAATTGTCCCTAAACTGTTCATCCCTCCTCCTGGCTTAATGATAACATTAGCGAAATTCAAACCAACAAGTTTGTTTCGGAAAAGTAAAAAACTGAAAATTCTCTTATAAAGTAAAGTGATTCCTTCAAAGTCGCTACCACTACGAGTTTCACAATTGACAATATCGTCTATATAAGAGTTGGTTTCTTGGCTTTGAACATTGACGAAATGCTGTTCAAAAGTTTGCTGCTGGACAAAAGATGAATCATAAGCGATTTGCATTTTCAAAGTCTCCATAGAAGGTGAGTTTTTACCTAATTTCCCCACAGCAAGTTCAACAAGTTTTTTCGCATCACTCTCAGTAGATATTGGGTCTTCTAAGAAAAACTTTGTAGTTGAAGGGTTGACTGTAGTATGGGCTATATAAGCAGCTAAGGATTCAGTGACTGGATGGCCTTTTTCTCTACATTGGAATACAATCCACTTGACAATATCTTCAACGTCTGCCATAACTGTTATTAATCAATTAGCCTTTTAGTTTTGTAAGGAAGTTTTTTTTTTTATAAGAGATTTAGATAAATTACTCATATTAATTCTGGCCAAATCCTACTCTGCTGTCTAGCCATTTGTTGATTATTCTTTGGACTGTGTGATTTTTTATTCCTGCATCGATTTCAGTTAACCTTCCAAAGTACTTTCCTGTTATGAACACATAAGGTGGTTCTGGATCGTTTGTAAGTTTTTTTAATGCGTGTAGGAGCTTTTTCGGGTTTGAGTCTTTTGAGACATCGACAATTAAAGGCTTCATATTAATAGATGCAAATAAATCCTGGACTGTTTGACAATCCTTTTGTTTTGGATGGGTATAAATCACAACTACACCTTTTTTCACTTCTACGTTCAGGTCATATGGATCGTCTATGCTTGGCTCATCTTTTTGTTCATCTTTTTCCCCTTCGTCAAGATCATTTGGATCATCACCTTTCTTTAAAGGACAAACATTTCCCATATTTTTATTACCTTGCCTTATGCTTTGGTGAAAATTGCCTTTGCAGTTGCAAAGGCCTAGTTAAAACTCCGTGATTTTTTTTTGAGAATTTTGTATTTAGGGTGTTTTTGAAGTGGATACGAAAAATATGATAAGGTAAAATGGCTTAAGAGAGAAAATGTTTGGGAAATGAAAAATAATAACATAAAGTATTAGGAAAGAGGCTAAGATTATAATTTAAACTGTTAATGATGTTGATTATAAAGAAATATTGATTATTTTTACATAATTTATATATAATAAAAAATTATTTATGGCTTTTATATGATTGAATATATGAGTTTATTATGAAGATATGTAAAAGATAAGCAATTGAGTTTTTTTAGAGTATGTAAAATATTAATCTAAATGTATGGTATTTAAGGTAAAAATAATGTGGAAGTATATCCGAGGTAGTATAGTGGTAAGTATTCCTGCCTGTCACGCAGGAGACCCGGGTTCAATTCTTATTACAATTAAACTATAAGAATAGATCAGTATGTCTATTAAACACAATGATTAAATAGTAATTATTTACATGTCTTGTAAATACCTTGATATTTATACAAAAATTAACATGTAAGAACATCCGAGGTAGTATAGTGGTAAGTATTCCTGCCTGTCACGCAGGAGACCCGGGTTCAATTCCCGGCCTCGGAGTTTTTTTAAATTTTAATTATGATACAATTGATAATAAGATTAAAAATTAGAATTTATAGTTTGTGATATAGAGTTTTTTTTATAGGGTTTAAAGATTATGGATTTTATATCTGAATGGAAAATATTTAAGGGTTTTTTATTGTATTGATATAGAAAGTGTAATAAATTTACTAGGTAAAAAATATGATAAGAAAAAATATAGTGTATGAAATATTCAATAAAATATTGTTAGAATATTTGATTTAATGATATTGTATTTTCAAGTATGAACATATGATATTTGTATATCATTCAGGTTTTTGTATGGTTGAATACTATGATGAGTTTATTTTTGTTTTTATTTCCCCGATATTAATAGCTTTACTTTCATTAGAATTAGAGGTATTTTTCATAGATAGTTCCATACAAATAAAACAGATTGTTCCTATTACTTGTAATATAAAATACCCAAAAATTTAATATACTCTGAATGTATCTTAATACAACAAATAAAACAGATTGTTCCTATTACTTGTAATATAAAATACCCAAAAATTTAATATACTCTGAATGTATCTTAATAAAACATAGCTTTTACGTATAAATCAAATCATGCATTTACAATAAATAATGGATTAAAAGCTTAGTAAAAATGAACTAATACTCTATCAATACACCAAATAATTTTACATACAAAAACTAATTAACCAATATATAAAACTCAAATTAACTTATATAAATTGAATCTATTCAATATAAGCAGATTTTATCTTTGCATGAGGAGAAACGCATCGAGATGCAATCCGACTATTAACATTAGTACTACAAAGTGATTGGCTTTTTTTCATTTTTTCTATTATATTAACCCCTTTAAAATTCATATTACTAGAGTAGATCCGTTCGTGTCTAATTAAAGATTTTTTGTCATTGATTTTCTCTAAAATAGGAGTAGCACTTGACAGAAGTTCAAAACTTTGAGTGCTCATTGTAATATTATTTATAGGCTTTGGCATAGTTGTTTTAGATACATTTTCGTAATGTTTTTCTTTCTTTACCTTTTTCTCTTCTGGAAATAAAAATCTAGCGTTGGCCAGAAATTCTGTTCTTTCCCCATCACTGTTAGTTTTTTCTATGTTGCTATCTTGCATTGTGGTTAACCGATTATTGTCTAGACACGACATATGTAAACCCATTTTACAAAAAGATTTATGTATAAATGATTATTTCTGACTTGTATAATAATTTTAGCTTTAAATTTTGAATAAAATAGGATTTCATGTGGGAAATAGTAAAAAAAATTGAAAAAAGAGATTGTTTTAAGATAAAAGTAAGAATTTTATTATTAAAGTAAGATATTTAAGGGTAAATATTAGGAATAAAGAAGGCTTTTTATATGAAGAATGATTTATTTAGTTGTTATTTTGGTTTATTATTAGATGATTTGAACAAGTTTTAATGATTTTGTTTTTTCATGGCAAATATTTGTGATTTTTTTCTAGTTAAAGATATGATAATGAAGTTTTGAGAGTTTTTTTGAACAGAAAGATGAAGTTGGAAAATAAATAATATAAAGAAATATATATTATGTATACATTTTGAGTGTTTGTATAAGCTAAGGTTTGTTTTTAATATTATCACATGAGCAATCTATTTTTCTTTATTTTATATAAATAAATACTTATTAAGAAGATTTAAAATCATCAATTAAATCATGAGTTTATTTTTTGACAATTTTAAATGTTAATTACTAACAAGCAATTATTTAAGTTCATTTTTATTTGGACTACATACATTCGACCTACATTTTTAGATTTCATTCTATAAATATAACATAATCAAAATGTTTGCAAATATTTTTAATAAAGTAAAATCCTAAACATTTAAATTAAATAAAGTAAAATCCTAAAAAATTAAATTATTACCTGCATAACAAAAAAATATTTAAATAAAATCATAAAATCCTGAAAACATTAGCATATATCTTAAATTTTCTTTATTATACATAATAATTTACATATAAAAAATAGCATCATACGAAATCTGTTATAACATAATAAAATTCCTTTATCACAATAAAAATGACTTCAAATACAAAGAAAGAAGAAATAGATCATTATAAAAAACTAACAGCTGAATCAGTAAGACAAGAGCTCAAGGCATACAAATCAAGACTAGCTGAAGATACTCTCTCAAGAAAAGCTCTTCTCGAGTTAGAATCAAGAAAAATCAGTGAAATGGAACTGAAATTCAGCCAAGCTAAAGAAAAACGTCTAGAAACAAGAAGATCCTCAGACTCCCAGACCTCAAACTATACATCAAAATATCTCGACCATCTGAAAAGTCTACAAATAAGAGCAAAAGAATTATTAAAGTCAACTTCTATCATAGAAAATTTTCCTGAACCACCCCAACTTGAATCTAAAGCTATAATAAAAGCCACAGAAGAAATAAAACATATAAGAGTACCCGTTATGATACCTAAATCAATACTTAGAAAAACATTAAAAGAAAAACCCCCAGCTGTTAACAAGATTATGAAAAATGGTGAAATAATGAGTATACATTTACTAACTGATGGTATGCCTGCTTTTGACCCACTTGTTAAAGCTGAAGCTAAAGTTATGAAAAGCCAAATTGGTATGGAAAAAGATATCTTAGCTGATATCTCCTGTTTGGAAAGTAAAAGAAATCATTTATTAAAATCTGTATCACCTATAAGGCATAAAGTTGTATATTCAGACCTAACTCCTCCTGAGTATATTACAAAAATTAGACAATCTACTCCTAAAGAAAAATTTGAAAGGCATAATTTTAGAGAAAATAATGTATTGGAAAAAACAGCAGAATCTCATCGTTCATGGGTTTCGGAGAGAATGAAAAGTTATTCTCAAAGGATAAAAGATGTATGCAAGCCGCAGGTGTCTGTGAAAAAACAAATTGAAATGCAGTTACTAAAAGAAAAACTAAAAAGAGATAAACCTTTTGTTACGAGTAGAATTAAACTCGAAAATGTTGCGTTGGTTTTTGAATAAGATTTGATATAAAATCTTACTTCATCGTTATAGTAAACTAGTTTTTTTAATATATAAATACTTTAGTTTATGGTATTTTAAAGCAATATATGCTTGTTGATATCATTTTCATCTTTTAATTTTCCCAATATTTAATGGGTGACTGTGCAAGTAGACCAAAGGAAGATGAAGAAAAAAAGCATGTCAACGAAAAAAACTCACCCAATGATAATTACTTTATTTACAAGATTTCAAGTCAAATACTAGAAAATCCTTCAATAAAAAGCATCAAAACTGCTGATGATCAAGACAAAGTAAAAGAATCACTTGCTAAGGTTAAAAAACAGATACAAGAATTAAAAAAAAAGTTAAATGCAATAAGTTCTGTTGCTCCTGCTGAAGGAAGTTGTCTAATGATAGAAATCCAAAAAGGTAAAGACATTATCCCATCAGTACCCTGCTTCTACGATGCTCAACCTTTTGTTCAGGTTGTACTTGAACCAGTTAAAATGACATATACAACTACTCAAGATAAAGCATTTATACCAACTTGGTATGAACTATTTACCCATAAAATTGGAGTCTCTAATATAGAAAATATTGTTATTAAAGTCAATTTTAAAACAAGATTCGGGCAAATTATTCCTTTTGGCTCATGCAAGCTCAGCATTTCTGAGCTCATAAACCAAGATATTATTGAAAAATGGGTTTCAATACAAACAGAAACCATAATTGATGGAAACCCTGAGTTGAAAATAAGAGCTCAGGCTTTGTTGAGTGAATATGAGATGAATAAACATAATAAAAAGTTATGTGAAGAATTGTTACCTAAAGCTAAAGAATTGAAAAAACATCTTAAATCAATGCTTGAGAACTGCGAGGAAATATTACTTTAGATGCTAGTGATGAATAATTGATATTAGATAACAATTCACAATTATTTTGCATGATTCAACATTATATCTCTTCAATAATAAATATGCATAATTCACTAATGACTCAATATATTATCATAGCATATCAAAATTACTCATTATATTTAACTTTTATTATCACTATAACTAATCTAGCTATACCCATTATGCATCCTAGTTCAATATAAATAGAAAATATCCTAGAAAGGAAAG